>SNQJ01S0096268.1:4868-18384 GCA_010110895.2 Picea sitchensis
GGCACTTTTACAGGATTCTTGCGTGTATTCACTGGTGATGTTTATTCTCTAAGTTGAATGTTATTCTTACTTTGTGATCATATTGTTTTTCTGAAACTAATCTTTAAGAGTAATGAATGTTGCAGGATTTATCTTAGATACCCTTTTTTTGACTCGAAAGATTTTAGTGTTTATCTTCTAGTGTTTTCAATTAAGAAATTCTTAACTGCTTCTTAGTTGAAATTATTTTTCTCATCTTTTCTTCTGTCCATCATCTAAGCTACTAAAAGATCCAGTGAGTATATTATCTCTCCCTGTGGAAGTCTTCCTTCACGTTTTTGGTTGTATTTCATACTTTATTCAAACATAGACCCCATAGCCCAATGGATGTGTAGACTGTCTCAACCAATTTGACAAAATACTTTGACTACAAAACCAATCTATTTCTTTACCTAGCCTAATATTTGAAAATTTGAAACATAGCTAAATCTAGTAGAGAGATCCCTCTCTGAAGTTGGAAGGGATAGACCCCAACTTCAAAAGTGGTTGGATAAAGTTACATTTCGTAGATTTCTTCTGCTGTCAACCTCTAGGAAATTTACCAAGTGCTAACATCCCCCATAGTAAAGAAAGATCTGGACATATGGAGTTCAACTAAACCATTAGCATTTTCAACATTTTCATTTAAATCGAAATCAACATATGAAGAAAGATTAAAACGTTATTTAGATTCTTCATCCACTGACTCATATGTTTCATTAGTAAGAGAAACTACGCAGGAAATCAAATCATTATTAGAGGTCCTATCATCCATAGAAAATCTACAGAAAAGATGAGTAAATCTGATAACAATATCTTCAAGAGATTCATCGTCATCCTTCTTAAGATATAAAATTTTTGCACACAAATTTTCATAATCATAGTTCTCAAAAGCATGCAAAATTGTTCTCATGTGTGAATAGAGGCATTCAAAAAAGTCTCACACCAACTCTTGACCCAGCCTGCAAAAGTTTGAGTGAAGAACTTGCAAATGGTATTTCTATCAGTAATATTTTGATAACAACAAAAATTCTAGAAATTACAAACATGTTCAGATGAAGTTGTCTCACCTTCACCATCAAATCTAGGTTGCGACAATAAATGTAAAATATTTCTAGGAGGTTTGGGAGGTACAGTACCAGAAAAAACACCTCCATAAAGGGATATGGGATGGATTCATTAGTAAATTAAAACAAAAATTAACAAGAATGACTCCATAAGCTCATCTTGTCGTCTGGCCCTCCTTCTAACATCATTTTCATTGACGGGTTCGAATGGCCTGTCAAGAAGATGAGGGAAAAAACCCAGTGGCAGGTCACAATCAAACCTATTCTTGTTTTGTGTAGTGTTTCCCGCGATTATATGGGTCTCATTTCCACTTGAAATTAAAATAATAAAAAGGGAAAGACAATTGATTTCCCCGCAAAGAGTTCTATATAATCCTATGGCTAATTAAACTAAAAGAAAACTAATCTAATCTAACTACTTCTAACCTATCCCAGAAGAAAAACTAGAAGATGAGAATAGCTTAAGATGATATCTTGATCGACAGAAATAGTTCATGACAACCAAGATATGTTAGTACAATAATATTGTAGAAATTGTCTCAAATAGTTGAAAAGGAAATTTGTAACATCACCCTTGCACTCATAAGAAATCACAAGAACATAAGGATTCTAAATACTAAGCACATAAATAGTTCACATGATCAATCCCCAGAAAAATTCAACCACAAATGCAAGTGTAGAACAGTCCCACAAACATATGCAAACAATTATGGCTTCAAAATGTCTTATTCTCTTTATTACTCAAAAGTAATAGTACCATCTTTTGTTACAAAGAGAAAAAGTTATTTCTCTATGTTATTAGTTCTTTTTTATAAGACAAGAGAGAGACTCTTCAATTATCATGACCATTCATTTCATTTTATTTATGTTTCTTTTATCACATTTCAAAAATGAATATGTGAGCATTACAAAGAGAAAGTGAACAAACTCACGAGTCATTATTTTTGTCCTCAGACAGTTTACAAATGATATTAGTTTAAAAACAATCATTGCCTATGTCCATTTGCGTTATCTTTTTTTCCTCGAATGTTTTTGGGAATTTTTGGATTTTTCCTATTCATTAGGATCCTTATGGATTCTTCTCCTCTGTCTCATCTTTCCATTGAGCTATCGTTGGCTCAATTCCATTGCTTGTAGCTTGAGATATGACTTCTTGAAGTCTGCATAGTCGGTTCTTCAATCAGATTTGTGTTATGTATGTGTTTTTCATTTTTGGACCTTTTCTACTCTCAATCTTCTAGAAATTTATATCATGACATGTTATTCTCTACTCCATATTTCCATCGAGTCCTCTTGGGCCTGATTTTGTTGCTCGTAGCTCTAGATATGGCTTCTTGAAGTTGGTATGGCCATTTTCCCCCCAAATTCGTGGGTGTCTATTTTCTGCATTTATTGTCATCTTCTATCACCTTCCTAGCCTATATAACCATGTCACTTTGTTCCTCTATTTGATACCTAATGCAAAACTCCAACCCTCAGGCCGAGATCCGCTTAGGATCGTTCTAAATCTGCCTTCCTGATTCTGACTGACTCTTTGGTTTTCCCCACAGGGAATCCCTCACACACTCAGTGGTGTATCCACAGGTCCTTATGAGTATGCCCCTGTGTGATCAACCATAAAGAACCACTCAAGTCTCTCGATCTCAGTAATATCACGCCCTTCACCAAACTGGGAATTTGGGTTTCGCGATTCCGCGATCCCTGTTGTCGAGAGTTCCTGTCTCTACAACCTCTGAAACCCGAAATGCCAAATTCCGATGCGTTCAACAAAGGTTGGTTTCCCAATGGAATTTTCACTTCATCAGGGTTTCAGACTTCACTACTTCGCAAATCCAGAAGCAAGGCTCCCAGACCTTCGACCTCCAAAACCCCAAAATGGTCAACGAGGTTTGACTCTGCCTATTTGACGAAGACACGCCACCTGTCCACTCAAATGCTTTCTATCTCTGACGTGGACTCTCGCCACCTATCCTTCTTCCCATCTTTCGAGACTTGAACAAGCCTCCGACTACCATCCTCCTAACACTTTGAAATCCTGAATTTCGAAATCCTTCACTTAACAATTCTTTTCACGATTCGGGAGTTAGAATGACCACAGATTTTGGCTTACACTCCGGACTTATGAACTCCGAATCCCCGAAATGATCTGAGGGCTCACAGCAGATCACGATCAACGGTCCACATTGATTCCTGATACCAAAGTGATGGGTTCATCCACCCCTATACACCTTGCAACTTTTCTGGATCCTACAGTCCTCGCTACTTCGCGAGCTCTCCTCAGAGAATTTCACCCGCCCGTTCCCTCCTTGACAACTTTTGCAAAATGAACCAGTGTTCTCCCACTAGGACTTAACTTCTGCAAGACGTTTTCAATCTCCATCCCCCTTTGAGTACTTTCAAAGGTACTAACCCTCCTGAGCTTTCTCTTGCAACTCAAGTCTCGAGAGGACTCCTACATGCACTCCTTGTGGAAATCTTTCAAAT
This sequence comes from Picea sitchensis, assembly GCA_010110895.2. NCBI lineage: Eukaryota > Viridiplantae > Streptophyta > Pinopsida > Pinales > Pinaceae > Picea > Picea sitchensis. The sequence goes on from SNQJ01S0096268.1 coordinate 8,438, forward strand.
ACTTCTAAGTATTTGATTCTTCGACTCTGTGCACCGTCTACAACAACAGTCTCTCACCTTTAAACCTTATTTGATAAGGTTAAGGTCTCGACTAGCCTGCGCACACCTTTCACGGCTTCTGTGCTCCACCTGCACTTCTGTTGGAATGAGAAAAATAGTATCTCTCCTGAGCTTTCTGAGATAAAACTCATAACCCTGGTCAATGCACACCTTACGGATGTTTCACTGCACTCCTTGCATGAACTTCTCTTATTCAAGGAGAGAAACAATTGAAACTCATTCTTTCTCTCTCTCTCTCAGACTTCAGACATTCAGTATGAAATCATACATTCAACACAATATTAAAGAAAATGCATAACAAAGAGAATAAAACAACTGTAAGCATACCATTCACCATGTGTAAATAGAAAACTTCATAACCCCATGAAATCTGATTCAAAGCTTCATATATTAATTCAAATCTCTTATCCATGGACTCTTCTTTTCAACTCTCTGCTACAACTCTCCTCTTCTGTGTTATGCTAATGATACAACTGACTCTATGATACAAAGGAGAGGGTGTCTATATCTTTTTTCCCTCCTATGTTCTATAACTGTCTAATCTAACATTCATATCTACCTACTCTTACATTTAACAAACTTAAATACCTTAATGTTCTACAGATGAGAGAAATCGCTCAAGATCTGCTTACAACCTCCAAGATATAAATCCAAAGTACGCCTTCTTCCTAACTATTACATTAATGCCTTTTAAGTTCAAAATTCAAAACGATTCTTATGAAAACGTGTTATTTTTCTTTCTCCATGCGTCCAGCTATTTCTTTGGCTTAGTCGTGTGTTTTGGGCTTTGCACGATGCTCCTGCATCATACTCCCTCGCTTGAAAATTTTCATGAACTCTTTTTCATGAGCTCTTGCACGGTCTATCCATGCTTCTGAATTTCTACTTCATCTTCCCAACTGGCATCTTCAAGTGGATGTCCCTTCCATTTGACCAAGTATTCAAAATACTCCTTCCTCCTGGTCCTTTTGCTAACCCTCTTATCAATTATGCTTTCTATGTGTGGATTTTCATCTGGTCCACTTAACTTCTTTTTCTTCATCTTCTGCTCCTGTTTCTTCATATCTATAAGGGTACAAATCCACAACATTGAATATCGGTGAAATTCCGACCCCATCGGGTAATTCAATCTCATATGCGTTTGCCCCAAATTTCCTTATGACCTTGCACGGTCCAATCTTTTTCATATTTAGTTTGTTATATGTCCCCCTTGGGAATATTTCCTTCCTCGGATGTGCAAGAATCAGATCACCAACTTCAAATTGAAGTTCTCGCCTGTGTTGATCTGCTCCGTGCTTGTATTCTTGGCTCCAACTTTGCAATCGCTCCTTGACTCGGCTGTGAAGCTCCTTCATTGCTTCTGCAAAATTCTCTGCACTAGCACTCCTAAATTCATTTTTTTCTGAATCCTTCAATTCAGAAACTCCCCTTGGCTACATTCCATATACAATCTGGAATGGACTCTACCCTGTTCTTCTATTGAGTGAATCATTGTAAGCAAATTCCGCCTGTGGCAGAATGCGATCCCATTGACTGTGGTGTTCAGTCACTAGGCTCCTTAGCAAATCTCCCAAGATCATGTTCACAACTTATGTATGCCCATCCGTCTGAGGATGATACGCTGAGCTAAAAGACAAACTTTCCCTAGCTTTTTCCATAAAGTCCTCCAGAAATGTCCAAAAAATTTGGTATCCTGATCAGAAACGATACTCTTTGGAAAGCCGTGAAGTCTGACGACTTCCTTGAAAAATAGGTTCGCAATATGAGTTGCGTCACTGGTTTTCTGGCATGGTATGAAATGTGCCATCTTTGAAAATTTGTCTACTACCACAAAGATCAAATCACATCCTCTTTGCATTCTTGGCAGTGCCAATATGAAATCCATGCTCATTGCATCCCACGACCTTTCTGGTATGGGTAATGGCTGGTATAACCTTGTGTTCTGCCTTTTCCCTTTTGTGTGTTGAAAAATCCTGCATCTATCCACAAATTTCTTAACATCTGTCCTCATCCCTGGCTAGAAATATGAGCCATTCAACTTTGAGAACGTCTTATCACGACCGAAGTGTCCGGCCAATCCTCCACTGTGTTTTTCTTTCAGCAAATTCTCCTTCATGGATCATTTTGGAATACATGGTTGATTTCCCCTGAACAATAATCCAACCTAGATCATGTATTCAATCCATTGGGTTCTTTCCCTGAGAATTGGATTCTCAGATGCCTCATATGCTTCCTTAAAATCTGGATCATCCCTGTACATCCCTTTGAGGTTATCAAAACCCAAAGTTTTGACTCTGAATTTTGCATAAGCAAGCATTTCTTGCTCAAAGCATCAACAACTTTGTTAGTAGTTCCAGAAATATGCTTAATCACAAAAGTAAAATTCTGCATGAATTCAACCCATTTAGCACGTTTTTGGTTCAACTTCTCCTGTTGAGTCACGAATTGTAAAGCATGATTATCACTGTACAAAACAAACTCCTTGGGAACCAAATAATGTCTCCATTTCTTCAGCGCTTGTATGACCGCATAGAATTCCTTGTCATATGTGGAGTACTTAACCTTCACTTCATTCAGTTTTTCACTGAAGTATACGATCGGTCTGTCATCTTGGCTCAAGACTTCTCCTATTGCAAATCCACTTGCATCACACTTGACCTGGAATGTCTTGCTAAAATATGGAAAAACCAAAATTGGCTGCTCAGTGATCTTCTTCTTCAACAGGTTGAAACTCTTCTCTGCTTCCTTTGTCCAGTGAAAATATTTATGTCTTTTCTTCACCGTATCCATCATTGGTACGCTAATCCCACTGAAATTTTGGATGAATTTCCTGTAGAAACTAGCCAAACCATGGAAGCTTCGAACTTCAAATACACTCTTTGGCGATGGCCAATTCTTAATCGCAATTACCTTTTTCGGGTCCATCTTCAACTCATTTCCAGAGACAAAAAAACCCAAATAAACGAGTTATGTCCTCATAAATGATGATTTCTTCATATTAATCAACAATTTCTCTTGTTGTAATCTCTTCATCACTGCAACTAAATGTCTCAAGTGTTCTGCTTCTGTCTTGTTGAAAATTAATATATCGTCAAGATATACAATGGATAATTTCCCAATAAAATCCTTTAGGACTTCATTCATCAATCTCATGAAAGTACTGGGTGCATTCATTAAACCAAATGTCATGACAAGCCATTCATATAGCCCCTCATTCGTCTTGAATGTTGTCTTCCATTCATCACCTTCTCTCATGTGAATCTGATGATATCTTCTTTTCAAATCAATCTTTGAAAAACAATCTTTCTCCACTCAAGCAATCCATCAAGTCATCCATCCTTGGCAATGTAAATATGTATCTGATGGTAATCTTATTGATTTCCCTTGAGTCGGTACACATTCTCTAGCCTCCATCTTTCTTCGGGCTGAGTACTGTTGGAAAAGCGCATGGACTCAAGCTTTCTTTAATCAATCCCTTGTCCATTAAGTCATGGACTTTTCTCTTGACTTCTTCATTCTCCTGTGGCATCAATCTGTACGCTACTTTGTTTGGTAAATTGGCTCCAGGTATAATATCAATGTGATGACTTATACTCATGATCGGTGGCAATGAACAAGGTAGTTCATCCACTACTATATCAGCGAACTCTTCCAGCAACTTCTGGATTTCCTCTGGAAAATCATCTACTCTTGTATTGGTCAAAACAATTTTAGGCTCGCTAACCACAATAAATTGTGTGTCTTCCTTCTTCTTAACCTCATTAAGAAGTTCCTTCCCACTCATGAGAAGTATAGTGTTGCTCACCTTTGGTTTTACTTCTTTGTCCTTAATAAACAACAACATCTGTGTCCTACCATTCTTCTTCAAGGTGTACGTGTTATTTCTCCCATCATGAACCACATTCTTGTCATATTGCCACGGTCTACCCAGCAATAGATGAAAAACATCCATGGGAATGACATCACATAATATTTCATCCTTATATCCTCCTATTTGAAATTCAACTAAACATTATTTAGTGACATTTACCTGATTTCCTTTTTGTAGCCACGAAACTCTATATGGGCTTGGATGTACGATAGTCTCCAACTCCATCTTTTCTACCATCTCTGTAGAAACGAGATTGTCTATGCTACCACTGTCCACTATGACTTTGCATACCCTATATTTGGTTTTGCAAGCAGTTCGAAACAGACTGTTCATTTGGGCTGGGTTCTCTGCCTCCTTCTCTGGCGTTAAGAGAACTTTCCTCATCATCAAGGATCTTCCACCCTCAACATCTTTTGCCTCAACATTCTATCCTAGAGCTTCGAAAATGTGAATTTCACCACCATATTTCTTTATGTCTGGACACTCATAAAATTTATGTCCGTTTTTCCCACAGGCAAAACATTTCACTTCACCTCCTCGACCTCTTCCTCTTCCTCTAGCTCAAGGAAAAGTGTTTCTATCAGCATACTTCCCTCTCTATGAGCTTCCTCCTTTCTCAATTTGAGTTTGAGGTTTCTTCCCCTCTTCTTTAGGTTTATGAGTTCTCTCTTTGGAAATTGGTTTGCCTCTTGCTTGACTTCTACCTCGGGCTCTTTGACCTTGATTTCAGCTCAACTTCTCTTTAGCTTTCAGAGCCATCTGATAAGCATCTTCTATAGTTCGAATGATCATCATGCTAATATCATCTTGGATTTCATATCTCAGACCATTCATGTACCTGGCAACCTTTTCATCATCGCTTTCCCGATGACCTTCTCTTATGTTTATCCTGTAGAACTCTTCAATGTATTCCTTCACTGACATCAACTTCTGTCTCAAATTTTGCATCCTCTCAAACAGAGTGATTTGATAGTCCTTGGGTATGAATTTGGATTTCATCTTCGCAACCATTCTATCCCAGCTTTTGATTTTCTGCTTGCCTTTGCAACGTTTGTCAGCCTGCAGTTCATCCCACCATAGTGCTACATGCCCTTTAAGTCTGGTAACAACATGTTTGACCTTCTTATCTTCCTCGAAATCCTCATAGTCGAAGTATTTATCCAGATTTCTAATCCAGTATAGAATCTCTTCAACATCCAGGTTTCCCTCATACACTGGAATGTCCATTTTTTCTCTAGCACCTATCCTTGCAATATCCCTGAATAGGCGTTCATCTACAGCATCTTTGACTGCGGCTTCTTCTCCTTTGTTTCTAGCTTCATTTTCACTTTCAGCCTCACTAATATCCCCATCATCGACTATGCACCTCTGTGCTATCTCCATGGCATCAAGCCTGGCATGTAACTCATGCATTTCTCTTTCCACGGCTGGATCAAGCATTGGTCTATCTCTTCTTCTCGATGGCATGGCTGAAAATGGTTCTCCTTTCTCTGCTACAGAAAGCAAAGACTTGTTCTGCAGCTCTGATACCACTTTGTGCATATCAAAGTACTCTTGTTCCTCCTGCTTCCTCCATCTGCAATATACAAATAGATTCAAGCTCTAATACCACAATTGACGCAGACCTCCAACCCTCAGACCGAGATCCGCTCAGGATCATTCTAAATCTGCCTTCCTGAGTCTGATTGACTCTTTGGTTTTCCCCACAGGGAATCCCTCACACACTCGGTGGTGTATCCACAGGTCCTTATGAGTATGCCCCCATGTGATCAACCACAAAGCACCACTCAAGTCTCCCAATCTCAGTAAGATCGTGCCCTTCGCCAAACTGGGAATTCGGGTTTCGCGATTTCGCGATCCCTGTTGTCGAGAGTTCCTATCTATATAACCTCTGAAACCCAAAATGTTGAATTCTGATGCATTCAGCAAAGGTTGGCTTCCCAATGGACTTTTCACTTCATCGAGGTTTTAGACTTCGCGACTTCATGAATCCGAATGCAAGGCTCCCAACCCTTCGACCTCCAAAACCCTGAAATGGTCAACGAGGTTTGACTCCACCTATTTGACAAAGACATGCCACCTGTCCACTCAAATGATTTCTATCTCTGACGTGGACTCTCGCCACCTGTCCTTCTTCCTGGATTTCAGGACTCGAACAAGCCTCCAACTATTGTCCCCCTAACACTTCAAAATCCCAAATTCCGAAATCCTTCACTTAACAATTCTTTTCGCGGTTCAGGAGTTAGAATGACCACGTATTTTGGCTTACACTCTGGACTTACGAACTTTGAATCCCCGAAATGATCTGACGGCTCACAGCAGATCATGATCAACGGTCCACATTGATTCCTAATACCAAAGTGATGGGTTCGTCCACCCCTATACACCTTGCATATTTTATGAATCCTACGGTCCTCGTGACTTCACGAGCTCTCCTCGGAGAATTTCACCCGCTCATTCCCTCCTTGACAGCTTCTGCGATATGAACCAGTGTTCTCCCACTAGGACTTAAATTATGCGAGACTTTTTCAATCTCCATCCCCCTTTAAGTACTTTCAAAGGAACTAACCCTCCTTAGCTTTCTCTTGCAACTCAAGTCTCGAAAGGACTCCTGTGCGCACTCCTTGTGGAAATCTTTCAAATACTTCTAAGTATTTGATTCTTCAAATTTGTTCACCCTCTGCAACAACAGTCCCTCACCTTTCAACCTTATTTGATAAGTTTAAGGTCTCAACTAGCTTGTGCACACCTTGCACGACTTCTATGCTCCACCTGCACTTATGTTGGAATGAAAACAACCGTATTTCTCTTGAGATTTTTGAGATAAAACTCAGAACCCTGATCAATGCACACCTTGCAGACGTTTCACTGCACTCCTTGCAGGAACTTCTTTTACTCAGAGAGAGAAACAATTGAAACCCATTCTTTCTCTCTCTCTCAGACTTTAGACATTCAGTATGAAATCATACATTCAACACAATATTAAAGCAAATGCATAACAGAGAGAATAAAACAACTGTAAGCATACCATTCACCATGTGTAAACAAAAAACATCATAACCTCATGAAATCTAATTCAAAGCTTCATATATTAACTCAAAGCTCATGCACATGGATTCTTCTTTTCAACTCTCTACTACAACTCTCCTCTTTTGTGCTATGCTAATGATACAACCGACTCTATGATACAAAGGTGAGGGTGTCTATATCGGTTTTCCCTCCTATGTTCTACAACTGTCTAATCTAACATTCATATCTACCTACTCTTACATTTAACAGACTTAAATGCCTTAATGTTCTACATATGAGAGAAATCACTCAAGATCTGTTTACAACCTCCAAGATATAAATGCAAAGTATGCCTTCTTCCTAACTATTACATTAATGCCTTTTAAGTTCAAAATTCAAAACGGTTCTTAAGAAAACGTGTTATTTTTCTTTCTCCGTGCGTCCAGCTATTTCTTTGGCTTAGTCCTGTGTTTTGGGCTTTGCACAATTTTCCTACATCAATACCCTTCCAGTGAGGTATCACATGCCTCATTCCGACACTTGCAGAAAACGTTATGACCGTTTGAAAATTGTCACTCAGCAACCATTGATCAAGCCTACGGGTGAATCTGGACCATTGATCTTTATCCTACAAAAGAAATCCCACATTCATGAAAAGGTTAAACACTTAGTTGATTAGATAGACTAGTCTATAAGGATAATCTGAATCAGAACCCAAATGGTGTGAAACCCACGACTTGTAGTATAATTTTCTCTAATTTCCCCTTTTCTTGAAATTAGAAAAATAAAAAAAATGAAATATAATACAATGAAAGTAAAAAAAAAGGTAGAAAAATTATTTAACCAAGTTATTTACAAAGTTAACAATAACAAAACATGTGACCTTCGAGGATGAAACATAGTTTTTAACCATTAGGCTAATCCATGTTTATCATTCATCCTATTTACAAGAAATTATAAATTCATGAAAAACTAAAAATTAATTAAATAAAAAAATTAATTAATTAATTAAAAGTTAAATTAAATAATAATAAAAAATATCATAATACATCCCCATGGAAATACATGCATGTTCGTCCATCCGGTTCGGGGTTTCGGAGTCTGGAAATGAGGAGTGATGAGCTCACTCCGATGAGCTTATCTTGATGGGATATCAGAGTGATAACTATCGGAGTGGGCTCATCACTCCTTGTTTCCAGACTCTGGAAAGCTTATTGGTTGGCTTTAACATTGTTATGACATATTTCCCTTACATATGTATATTTCTCATGTTCATTTTTCAATATATGCACGTTAAATAAATATGTTATAATATAATATAATTATACCATAACAGAATAAGCATATTGTATTATATTATATCATATTAGGCTTCAAATCCTTTGTGAGGAGAGTTTTAAATATAAGTTAAAATGTTTTTCAGAACTCCATATAATATAATATAGGGAATTCCTATTTTTTAGGAAATCCCTATATTATAGGGAGGCCTATAAAATAGGGCTGGGAGAGGTGAGTAAAAGGTAAAAGTAAAAATATTAAAAATATGTACACATTGGGAAAGTTGAGTTAAAAAATAAAAAGGAAAAAATAATAAATAAAAGGAAAATGAATATGAAGAAATAAAATGAAAAATGAATATATGTACAAAAGCAGATTACATCCTAGGTCTTAGTTACAAGTTTGTTTATTTAGTGTGAATTATTTCAATCGTGTAAAAAGAAATTAAATAATAATTAAAATAAAGTAAAATAATATACATGAAACAAAATAAAAATAAAATAAAAATATTTACAAAATAAATAAAATAAAAAATAAAACTAAAGAAAATAAAATAACTATACAAAATCAAAATTAATTATTTATAGAAATATTTACAAAACAAAGAAAAAATAAATAAAACAAAATGATTTTACTATAATTATATAAAGGGAAAAATTAGAGGTATTTAGACAAGTAGAGGTTCCTAGGATGTCAGTGTGGTAGTTACCGTGTCCTGAGGGGTGACCTGTGGCAGCTTATGATTGCATAGGATTAGAATGAATTGTTGAAAGATTATGAGCGGGAGTGATCTCATTCAAGGATTGCCTTAGGTTTCATTGAAGCATGAGAGTGACATCATGATGACGTGGTCAGACAGCGTGGCAGCTAACATGCTTAGAAGATGTTACGTGGTGACAGATGATTGATCGACGGGATAAAAGAGGGCCCCACCTAAGAAAATATTAAGGATGGAAGGAGCGTCGATGATGAGGGAGTTTCGACAACGAGGGATCGTCAACAATGAAGGATTTTTGACAATAAGGAAGAGAAAGAGCCATTGATCTAGCGAGCAAGCATATATGGGTTGTTCGTTTAGGGAAGGGTCATTGTTCGGAAATGGAAATAGGAGGTCTGGATAGCGGGAGAAAGGTTATGAGGAAGCACCCAGTGATGAGGAAGGATGGGTGGTAGTTCGTGGTAGTGCCACATATCTGAGGAAGACATCATGGAAGATGAGTGAGGTTGGAGTGGTTAACGGTTGGCTAACTCGAGTCATTGAGGAGATAGGGACCATTGATATCTGACTACCGAGAGTCATTGGATATATCAGTGGAGGGCATCATCGTTGGAGATGGAGTCAGGAGCTCCCATGTGCTAGAGAGAAGGAGGCCCCGATGACAAGAAATCCCAACAATGTCATTGTTAAGTACCTGAATAGATCTACAAATATAATCACCACAAATACTGAATACACAATAGATCCACAAGAAAGATAGAAGAAACCACACTTTATTAGAAGAAAACCCTTGAGGTAGGGAAACACCATACAATGGATCCTATTATGGAAGGGACCCTCTTCTGTTCACTTGCCTCTTCGAGGGGGCAACCTCCTAATGAACTTCAGCTCTAAATACACTAATTCTCTTCATGTCTCATTACATTGCTTAAACCCCTTTATATAGTGCTACCATCACCTAAGAACATTCTAGAGGAGGAATCTTCTAGAAGTAGAACCTTCTAAGAAGTC
>SNQJ01S0096268.1:19845-44142 GCA_010110895.2 Picea sitchensis
AGGTGAAATCCTCTGAATCAGATGTGGGCTCTGACTCTGAGTCAGAACTAGAAAAAGGGAGACAGATCATTGACGCAAAACCTAGTTTTGTGGTTTCTACAACCAATGTCCAACCCGATGAAGTTGAAGAACCAAAGGAGGGAGAGATCCTCTTTCATTCATAGATGTGGGTGAAGGGTACTCCACTACACTTCATCGTTGATAGAGGTATGCAAAAGAACCTCATCTTAGCATAGGTCGTCAAGCGGTTGGATTTCCTAAAAACACCACACCCATAGTCATACACCATCAAATGTCTCTGCCAAGGGAGTTGTTGGCACAGGGGCAGAACCAGGGTTCAACACTACAACAATGCACCAACAAAGCCCTAACTATCGGCCCTTTCGGAAACACTTGTGAAGCAGATGAAGTCTCACCCGAGCTAGAGGCAGAGGTGGTTGTGATGCAGGAACATCTCTCCACGTCAGCCAGCCAGCCACGTCAACGCATGCATTCAAGGATGAAGAGAGGCACAACCTTCATCTTCAATTTTGAATTTGAATGTAATTAATGTTGTAGGTTGTTGAGCCATGGAGAATGTCTTTGTGCAAGCATTAGAGTAGGTAGGACTTTAATGTTTGTAAGGCTGATATCTAGATCCAGATGGTGGACTAGACAACCCTATTCAATTACATTGAATGGGTTGTCTAGTCCACCATCTGGATCTAGATATCAGCCTTACAAACATTNTGTCTTTGTGCAAGCATTAGAGTAGGTAGGACTTTAATGTTTGTAAGGCTGATATCTAGATCCAGATGGTGGACTAGACAACCCATTCAATGTAATTGAATAGGGTAGGTAGGTTGGAGGGAAGAGCTCTAAGAGCCCCCTCATGTAAAAGATCAAGGGGGGATATCATTTTATGGAGATTAAGTAGAATGAGAAGAGGTTCTGCGAGTAGAGAGCAGAAGAGAAGAAGTCGAGACCTTGTTACAAGCCGTGCTCAGGAACACCTTGTACAAACAGGCATTTTCCATTTAATATATAAACAACAGTTTTTTCCTGCACACTTTTGTGTTGAATGAATGCCTGTGAGTGTTCTTTATATTTTGTGAATGTATGTTATGTTTATGCATTTGCAGGAGTTGTTTTGGCTTTAATCTTGAGAGGTGTTTGAGGCTTCACACTAGGAGGGTGTGATAGAACCCTATGGGTTCTGATAGCCATGCACAGAGGGTGCATTTATGAACTCTGCGGAGTTAGATGGAGGTGTGCTAGGTGGGCACAGAAGTTGAAATCAACAACTCAGTAGAAGACCTGTGAGGTTTTTGAATACCTCAGGAGGCAAGGTTGTGTAGGAAGAACACAGTTGCAGACAGAATCTCTGAGGAGTTTTGTGAAGCTCTACCAAGTGGGCATTGAGCACATGCATGGTAATGCATTGAGAATAACTCTGCTGTGAGTTCTATATAACTCTGCTAGGAGGGCATTGAGACAGTGTGCAGACATGTACAAGAAGAGAACTCGGTTGAATTTTGTATTTTGGAGGAAGAATACATGGAGGGACCTTCACAGGGTTGTTGAATACCCTGAAAGTCTCAACAAGAGGTTGCTTGAGCAGAAGGATAGCCAGGAGGGCATCCCAATTCTCCATTTGAGGGAGAAGGAAAAAGGACGAGTTTCCTTGGAGGTCGAAGCTACAGGAAATCTCAGGACAGATAGCGCCTTATGAGCGCAGAGACCTTGTAGGGGAACAGGAGTTAGCGAATCCTTCAAGGGTTCGAAGATGAAAGCTCAGGAGGAGTAGTGCTTTAGGTGCACAGAGTGTAACTGCAAGGAGTGCAGAAACCGCAGAACTCTTTGAAGAGTTTAGAGTCCCCAAAGCTCAGGAGGGATATCGTTTTCATATACGCATAGGAGGACTCAAGTCAAAGAGTTCGAAGAGAAGAAAGGAAGCAAAGGTCGAGGCCTTTGGCTTTTGGAAATTCTTCCAAGTCCCGGAAGAAAGCACTGAAACTCAGAAGGAGGCATAGCATCCATCCGGTCAGACTGGAAAAGAGATCTGGACTGTTGGTTTTCATGTCCAGGAGACAGTGCAACAGAGGAGCGCACATAAGAAATCGATATGAACCGTCAGATCTTGATCGAATCACCCATCAACCATCGGATTTGATAGGAGTTGCACGAGGTTTAACTTCATGAATAGGAGGGTGAAAGTCCCGAAAGGCATTGGCGCATCGGGATATTTCCATTCGGGATATCGAAGGTCCTGAGGACAAGAAGTCGAAACACTCGACATCAAAAGTCCCGAAACAATGAATTTGATCTAAGCTGTCCATCTGAGGAAGGACATGTGTCACGCGATCATCCAATTCGGATATCAGAACACCAGGGACTCACGTTGGTGAGTGATTTTGACTTCACATATGGTGAAGTCCCGAGATTTTATTTGAGCCATCCATTAGTTAGGACATGTGGCAGAATCGAGACCTTCGAGAAAATCCCCGAAAGTGGAGAGTCCATCGGCGTATTGGGATTCGACGGATCGCGAATCCTGAGGACACGAACCACTTACATTTCAGAACTACGAAGTCCAAAACCCCGATAAGGAGGAAAGTTCTATTGTGGGGCCAGCTGTCATCATATCGGGAAATTTCATTTCGACATTTGAACCCCCGAAGTCCCGAGGGAGATCCAGAGTCGTTGGTTTAGTAGACGATCACGGTCGTTGATCGTGTTTACGTCGAAAAGGGGAGAGTCCATCGGAATTTCAGAATTTGACATTTCGAGAGTTTCAAGGACAAGAAGTGGAGCATTTCAGCATCGAAAACCCTGAAATCACAAAGCGAAGAGAACCGTCCATCATAGGAGGACGCGTGGCAACAATCGATGTTTTTGGGAAAAACCCCGAAAGGAAAGGCATTTCGAGAAATCAGGATTCGACATTTCGCAAATTCTGAAGACAGGAGATTAGCATTTCGGCATTTGGGATATCGTCTTTTTGGGAGTCGATATTTCAGGAGTCTAGGGGATAGGAGGTCAGACTTTTGAATAAGGAAATCCCTAAAGAGATAAGACTATAGTCTTATGAGGGCTGGTCACATGGACTAGAGCGTAGCCAGACAGGGCTAGGGCGAGAAGGGGCTCTTGCGAGGTTAAGTCCCAAAGGACATAGAGTCATGGTCCTATGAGATGGTGGTCACAGGGACCAGAATATAGCCCAGGGAGCTAGTGATGATTGAATTTGTTTCGGTGAATCAGAAATTCGGTGATCGGGGAATCAAGAGAATAGGGAATTCTCGACATCGGGGATCAGAGAATCCCGAAACCCAGAATTTAGTCAGGGAAATCCATGGTTGAGTACAGAAGATATTGAAGGAAAAGAAAGGACCTATGGATCAGATTTTTAATAGAGAGTCCAGTGGGAATCGAAAGAGCCACTTCGGCTCAAGGAGATAGATGAACGATCCTTAAAGACCGAGAGGTCAACGCAGAGGCCTTTGCCGAGGCAGAGGGTGCGTCTACATCAGGTTGCAAGACTCGGGTGTCTGCAACCTTGGCTGGGACAAAAGTCTATGATTGTACTACTTAATAAAGAACTTAGCACCATCAATTCCTCAATATGCAATAAATATCCACTTCGCTGATAAAACAAGGCTTCGCAACATCCACACTAATCTAATGTATTTAATCACTTAGCATAGGTAAATAGATCAGATCGATCAGATTAAGCACTAATCATGGCCATATAGATCAGATCTAACATTCTCGCATATCATAAGCAAAAAGCATAAGTAGATCTATCTAAACATATCAAAGCACTTAGCAAATAACATGTGAACACATCAAGACAAGGCACAAAGCAACATAACACAATATTTACGTGGTTCACCCCCACCCTAGGCTACGTCAACCAACTCTTCTTCTTTATTGTCTTCATTCAATCGGTTACAATCACAGAGCCTCAAAACTCTTACTCTACATAGAACAAAAGATTTGCACAGCTCACTAGATCCTTCTTCCTTGAGTTACAACACTAAGCCTTCCACAATCTGCTATAAGGACCTGCACTTACCTCTACAAGTCTCTTACAATCATGCACAAAGAACTTACAGACTCTACTTTCACTTAGCATACATTTACATCACACAGATGCACCACTACTTCTATCTAGCCTAAGCATCTATTTATATATACAAAATAGGACAAAACATGGGTAAACCCATGGGTCGATGTCCCATTCCCGTTACATATTCCCACATCCCAAAAAGGACCCAAAAAGGGGTCGAGATCCTGTGATCTCCACTTCATCTTTCACTCCTCCTTCGACAGGCTGTCGAAGTCCCAAAATAGGTCAACATGACCAAGAATCACCCAAAACTTGGTCAAGGGCCAGCAAGCCCCTATTGGCATAGGGGAAGACCTAGGGTTCAACGCTCAATACTGCACCAACAAAGCCCTAACTACCAGCCCTTTCGGCAACACCTGTGAAGTAGATGAAGTCTCACCTGAGGTAGAGGCAGGGGTGGTTCCAAGACTCAGGTGTCTACAACCTTAGCTGGGACACAGATATGTGATTATCTTACTTACAGTGAACTTAGCATCAGTTATTTCCTAACATACATTCATTAATACACTTCACAGAAAGCACAGAGCACCGCAGTAATTACTCAAATCTAGCACTTAGCAATGATAAATAGGTTATACTCAATAGATTAAGAACTTAGCATCTTATGTATCATATCTAGCATGAATTCATATATCATAAGCACAAAGCATCAATAAATATATCTAGACATATCAGAGCACTTATCAAGAGAGAGACAAACACATCAACACAGTACACAGAGTTACCGTGGTTCACCTCCACCCTGGAGCTACGTCCACAAAGTCTTCTTTATATTATCTTGGTCAAACAGTTATAGCACAGAGCTTCAATGACCCTTACCCTGGATAGGACAAGAGATCTGCACAACTCGCTAGATCCTCTTTCCCCGGGTAGATCCAAGCACTAATCTTTCTCACACTCTATGCACTCAGCACTATTACAGCATTCACAGATCTCTTACAGTCACATAGACTTCTGATCACATAGATCCAACCTATGCACTAAGCCATTAACTAGACAGGGCCTCCTTTCTTACATGGCTTGGAACTCTATTTATACATATAAAAAGGACTAAACAAGGGCCGGCATCCCTTTCCTATTACAATATTCCCAAAAAACCCAAAAAGGTTCCAAAAAAAGTGGTGAGATCCCGTGATCTCTGCTTCGCTATGCGCTCCGTCTTTGACAGGCAGTCGAAGTACCAAACGGTCAACTATGACCAAGTATTCCTCAAAACTTGGTCGAGGGCCAACATTCCCCCAACACTCACCTGTGACTCATCCCAAGTCACTCTTCTTTGGGTAACTCTACCTCGAAGGCCTCGAGCTTCGCTCGAGCTGCTTCGACCTGTTGCTTTGCTACTTCTTCTTGCTTGACAAACTCCTGAATGAGTGCATTACTAACTGGTCCTTCTAAGAATTTCTCTATTGTGTTCATGACCTATTCCAGGTCTGTCCCTTGGCTCTCAATCTCTAAGAATATTTGGCATGCCCTATCCTGCAAAGGTTGAAGTTGTTCCGTCACTTCCATGACCTTGCTTTGGATCATATGAATTTGTTGCTGCACGACGCACTGTTTGTGGGACCTCTTCATTTTCTCTATGGTTGGTAGGGCCTTTAGCTGTACCTATAACTTCTTGGCTTGGTACTTCGCCTCCTGGAGCTGTGACTCCAATTTATGCAATCCAGGGTTCTCAGATAGGTTCTCATGTATCTGTGCACTTCTACTACTTAATTTCTTACATTCTTCAGTGAGTGCCTTAATCCTTTTTACTGTACTTCGAGCATTCACTTCTCGTTGTTCACGTTCTTCTTGTGGAGTACTTGGTATAGCTTGGAGCTCTAGTTCTACTACTATTTTTTGCAGTTGCTGAATGACTTCAGCAATCTTCATTACTTGGAGTTCTATGGGTTCTTCTGCCTTTTTTTCTAATCCAGTCACAGAGCGAAATTCTCTGTTGATTGTTTCTTCGATTCTGATTTGCTTCACGAGAAGTTTCTCCTTCTCCTTTTGGATCTTTGCGCATTCTTTATCAAACTTCTATTGGATGGCCTCCTTCTCTTGTTGTGCAGCTTGGCGCTACTCTATGATTCCCTTGTGTGCGTGTTTTAGGGCCTGGGTGGCATGCATTGTTACTTCTTCTACTTTTCGAAGGCATACTTCGACTAGGTTGGAAATCCTGCGAATTTGAACTGACTCATCTCTTTCTTCAAGTGTTCCTTCTAGCATAGGTGCAGTGGAGACTATGCAATTAGACTGGAGGGCTTGTTGTACTCCTTGGAGCTCAAATTTGATTATGTCATACATCATCAGTTGTTTGGCCTCCTTCTTTTCTGTGATCTCTTTTATAGCTTCATTCAAAGTTGTGAGGAGAAAGTTGAAGTCATCTGGATTGAGCATGGTCTTCATCTTGGTCACAGTCACTTTGGATTTCTTTTTAATGAAAGACTTCGAAGGTGACCCTTTTATTTTCTTTAGAACTTCAACTTCATCTTTTGGTTGTTGTTCAACTTCTTCTAGGTCTTTTTCGTTACCTTCTTCATCTAGTGTGACGAAAGCTATCCTTATAGAGCGGCTATTCACATCTTGAACTTCTTCAGTTTTCTTCGTCTCCTTTGCCTTTTTTGTCTTCTTTGTCTTACTGGGCCCAAGTGTGTCCTGCGTAGCTTCTGGGTTGTTGATATCTGATATATCTGTTGGATTTGTTGCAACGAGGAGGTCCGTCGACCATTCCTTGGTGATCTCTTCAAGGTCTTCTTCTGTCAGTATATAATAGGACTGCAGTTGTTCCTAGTGCTCATCAGCGTTGGGAGTTAGGTATATGAAGTGGCAGTCTCTACTAAACTTCATTAAGGGTCTAAATATGTGGAGTGTGTTTGGAGTAATGCAAGGTGTGGCTTGTATTGCAATCTTCAACTAGATGTAGTATCTTTGAAAGAGGGTATTCAACTGCCATTGCCTGCTTATATTTATCATGTACCATAATGTACTGAACTTCGCAGTCAATGGTTCAAATGGTAGGGTTTCAGAAAAAAATGGCATACTCCAGCATCTCCCATGCTATGAAGGTGATCAGGATGAGAAGCCAGCTGAAGTGGAACTCATATCCTTGGTCTTGCGCTTCTCTGCAATCCAATTCGAGTTGATCTGCTAAGTACTTTGACCAGTTCATTTGGACTCCTTCTACACATTTTCCTACGAAATCAACTACAAACCCAGATACTTGAGTCGGTTTGTTCTTACGGACTAACTTTCCTACAATCATCTGACAGGTGAGGCGCACTGCGCCACTATCAATAGAGGTTACCTTATAACCTTGTGTACTTTTTTCAACATTTCCATAGGCCTCTTTAATCTTCTGTGAAAGAGCACGATCTATGGTCTTTCCAGGGTAATAGTCTTGTGGGTCAGGGCTGTGCATGTTTATCCCGGTGATCTGATTGATCAATGATGGATCAATCATTATATGCCGGTTCAACCAGAGATATCCTCCATGGTATCTCGCCAATAGCAATTTTACGCAAGCGTTCACCTCCTGGTGCCTGCCAAAGTGTGGAATATTCATTACATTAGGTAAGGTGGACTATGCGAGGTTCATCGTCCATTATTGAGGGACGATCTTGGAATTCTTCCCCTTTGTCATTGTGATATACTAGTGCGGGGAAAGCATACTGTAGTATTTCTAGTCACCAAGGCTTAAGTCGCAAAACTTCAATGTTGTGAGATTGGTCTGCTCAGTGCGAATTGAGTGCACACCCTTCAGTAGGTACGCAATGATCATAGGATAGTCGTAATCTCAGGGCACACTGTCACGGTTGATTTCACCTGTCAGAGGAGGTATGTAAGAGGGAAAGATGCTCAAGATAAGCTTGGCATTCGCGATGTCATATCTATGTTTAGTACATTTCCCGATGGTCTATCGAGATGGTCTAGCTCGAGCAGTGGATGGAGAAGCTGCTACTCCTCTTGACGACGAGGCTTGGAATCCGGTGGACATTTCTCTTTCTGACATAACTCTTTCGGTTCTTAAGCTAGAGAGTACTTCTCTCACCGATTCTTCTGTTGCGCTAAGCTCGTTGAACATGTAAGCTAAATATCACTTTCTCAAGTTGTCAATGGGATAAAGGTATCGTAATCGAGTAGAGAGCAAGGCAACGTTGTCACTATTCCACAATGCAGGTATTCTGTGAGCTCAAGATATCAATTAGAAAAAGTGTCTTCCGGGCATGGCGCAACGGAATAAGTAAGTAAAGATGTAACAAACTGATTACAATGGATAGGAGGGTCTATTAACTCTTGATCTGTCCATTATGGCATAGTCTAACGGTCAGGTAACAGGTCATAACTTTCTTTTGAGTCGTTTGGGCCATCAGCGGAATAGGTATATCGTCTTCGAATGGTTATATTACTTCGACATGGTGAAGTGCCATATGTCGTTGTTCTGCTATCCTGGAAAAGCTCAAATTCTGCACGTTTTCCTTTTGCAGGGTTTCTTTTGTAACGTTCTATAATTTCTCCAACTTCACTTTCTTCTTCATGAGTTTTCTAGCCTTCTTTCTAGTGAGCTTCATCTCGGTCATCTTTTTTTCATTATGATTATTTTCTTCTCTTAGCATGGTAACTTCGTAGTGCTAAGATTCTTACTCCAGATCCACGGGTATTACTTGTCCAACATATTTTTCGGTCCTCTGTGGTTATTCTAGCGTTCTGTCAACTTTGTCATCCAAGTTCTTGGGGTCAAGAACCCTTGATCTATTCTTCCATTCTTCAATCAACTGTGCGATCCTTCTAGTCAGGAAGTCTCTTAAATCTTGTCTCTATTGTTTTAGGTCCTTTTATGTTTCCTATTTTCTGGCTTGATCTTTCTCAATCCAAGGTTTACCAAGTAACATAGTAAATGAGGCATTGTCCTCCACAAACTTAACAATATCAAAATCTTCTTCTATCGAAGCTCCATGAGAATTCATAGATATCTTAGTGAGATTTCCACATAGGTTTACCAGCTTTCCTCTGAATAACCCTATTCCTCCTAATGAAGGGTTCATGTAAGGTCTTCCTATATCTTTCCAGGTTCCTTATGTCATAATGTTCACCTATGTTTATTCATCCAAAACACAGTCAATGTCGAAGTCTCCTATTCTCACTTTGATATGTTCTTTCTTCTTGAAGATCTCTAATAGCCTAACATGTCGGTGGTCATTCAAGGTATCTCTCATGTATAGAAATATATTTTCTGATTCTTTAAGTATTTCTGCTATAATCTTGGTCTCTTGATCTCTTGCTTGCTCTATATTCATCTTTTCAAGTCTAGCAATCATTCTAGGGCAATCCAATACTTCATGGTCCATAGCCTTACAACAAAGACAATTGGGTCTTCACTTAGGGAATTCCTTAGCAAGATGTTTGGTCCTTCTGCAATTGTAACAAAGAGTTAATCCTCTCTTTCTCTTCAATGATCCCCAACTTTTCATGTACTGTGTGCTAGGATCATAACGGTTAGCCTGCAAAAATTTCTTTCTAGGATCCTGCATCCGTTGGTTAGTCCCAAAATTCTTTCTATGCATAGGTATAACATATCTATCACTATACTTATCAGATCTATTCATATCAAACTTTATTTCATCTATTAATGCTCTGGTTTGGAAGCTAGGATAGAATCTATCAAACATACCTAGATCCATGCTTTAGAAACAAAAAAATTCACTTATCTTACTTCTACAGAGCACAAAGCTTATAGATCTAAGACTTTTAACTATTCTTACCTTTATCAAAGCACAGAGATTACAGATCTTACCTCTTTCTTGCAGATCTGACCTCTTTCTTCGCAGATCTAACCTTTCTTTCTTGTCACAAAACTTCACAGGTCAAACAGAACACTGCGCACTAGGGCAACAGATCTACGCACAAAGCTTATTTTTCACAAAGCTTCTTCTTCTTTAGTTCCCAGCAATCACATTTCCATGTCCCAGCAACGGAACCATTTGTTGGCATAGGGGCAGACCTAGGGTTCAAGGCTCAAGAGTGCACCAACAAAGCCCTAACTACTAGCCCTTTCAGCGACACCTACGAAGTAGATGAAGTCTCACCTGAGGTAGAGGCAGGGGTGGTTGCAGGACTCAAGTGTTTACAACTTTAGCTGGGACACAAATATGTGATTATCTTTCTTACAGGACACTTAGCATCAGTTATTTCCTAACATACATTCATTAATACACTTCGCAGAAAGCACATAACACTGCAATAATTACTTAGATCTAGCACTTAGTAATGATAAACAAGTTATACTCAATAGATTAAGCACTTAGCATCTTATGTATCATATCTAGCATGCATTCATATCTCATAAGCACAAAGCATCAATAAATCTACCTAAACATATCAGAGAACTTAGAAAGAGAGAGACAAACACATCAGCACAGTCCACAGAGTTACCATGGTTCACCCCCACCCTGGGGCTACATCCACAAAGTCTTCTTTATATTATCTTGGTCAAGCATTTACAACACAGATCTTCAATGACCCTTACCCCACATAGGACAATAGATCTATGTAGCTCGCTAGATCCTCTTTCCTCAGGTAGATCCAAGCACAAATCCTTCTCACACTCTGTGCACTCAACACTATTACATCATGCACAAAGTTCTTACAGTCACACAGACTTCTGATCACATAGATCCAACTTATGCACTAATCCATCGACTAGACAGGGCCTCCTTTCCTACATGGCCTAGACCTCTATTTATACATAGAAAAAGGCCTAAACAAGGGCCAACATCCCTTTCTTGTTACAATATTCCCAAAAAACCCAAAAAGGTTCCACAAAAAGTGGCAAGATCCTGTGATCTCCGCTTCGATATGTGCTCTATCTTCGACAGGATGTCAAAGTACCAAACGGTCAACTATGACCAAGTATTCCTCAAAACTTGGTCGAGTGCCAAAAACCCCCAACACTCACCTGTGACTCATCCTGAGTCACTCTGGTCTGATTCGTTCTGCTTCGAACGCCTCGAGTTTGGCTCAGAATGCTTCAACTTGATGCTTTTCTATGGCCTCTTTCTCAATGAACTCATGGATCACTGCATCATTCACTGGCCCTTCTAGGTGTTGTTCTGTTGTGGTGAAAACATGTTCTAGCTCTTATCCTCATCTTTAAACCTCAATGAACAACTGATAGGCCTTATCTTGCACATGTTGGATCCGTTGAGTTATTTCCATAACTTTTCTCTGGATCGTATGGATCTATTGCTGGGCAGTGCATTTCTCTTGAGAGCTCTTCATTATGTCTACAGCTGATAGGAACTTCAGTTGTGCCTGTAGTGTGTCTATGTGCTACTTCGCTTCCTGGAGTTGTGACTCCAGTGCCTGTAACTATAGGTTCTCAACGAGCTTCTCATACGTTTGGGTGTTTCGATTACTCAAATGCTTGCACTCTAGGGCAAGAGATTTTAGTCTGTTAATTGTGTTGCGGGAAGTTGCTTCCCTTATGTCTCTTACATCTTGTGGGGTCTTGGGCACTACGCATAGATATAAATCTTCTATGTGTTGTTGTAGTTGTTGAATCACTTCTTCAAGTTATGCCACCTGTTGTGGGACTCTCTCTTCAGCCTTTACTTCTACAATTGTCACAGAGCAAAGTGCTCTGTTGACCCTTTCCTTTACTTCGAGTTGCTCTGCGAGCAACTGTTCCTTTCTTTGATACAGTTGTTCTTTATAAATCTTTATAAATCGAGTAGGATACTACACACTAGGGCACATATCTACGCATAGATATTTCACAATCTCAAGTTGAATCTTTGCACAAAATTTCTTCTTTCTCAGTTCCCAGCAATCACAGTTTCAGGTCCCAGCAACGAAACCATTTTTTGGCACAAGGGTAGACCCAGGGTTCAATGCTACAACAGTGCACCAACAAAGCCCTAACTACTGGCCCTTTCGGCAACACCTGCGAAGTAGATGAAGTCTCACTCGAGGTAGAGACCAGGGTGGTTGCAAGGCTTAGGTGTCTGCAACCTTAGCTGGGACACAGATTTGTGATTGTAATACTTAATAAAGAAATTAGCACCACTAGTTCCTCAATATGCAATAAATATCCACTTCGCTAATAAAGGGCTTCATAGCATCCACACTAATCTAGTGTATTTAAACACTTAGCATAGGTAAATAGATCAGATCGAACAGATTAAACACTAAGCATGGCCATATAGATCAGATCTAACATTCTCGCATATCATAAGCACAAATCATAAGTAGATCTATCTAAACATATCAAAGCACTTAGAAAATAACATGTGAACACATCAAGACAAGGCACAAAGCAACATAACATAGTATTTACGTGGTTCACCTCCACCCTGGGGCTACGTCCACCAACACTTCTTTTTTATTGTCTTCAGTCAATCAGTTAGAAGAATAGAGACTCAAAACCCTTACTCTGCACAGGACAGAGGATTTGTGCACCTTGCTAGATCCTTCTTCCTTGCATTACAACACTAAGCCTTCCACAATCTGCTACAAGGACCTACACTTAGCTCTACAAGTCTCTTACAATCATGCACAAAGCACTTAGAGACTCTACTTGCACTTAGCATACATTTATATCACATGGATGAACCACTACTTCTATCTAGCCTAAGAATCTATTTATATACAAAATAGACCTAAATATGGGTAAATCCATGGGCCGATGTCCCATTCTCGTTACATATTCCCACATCCCAAAAAGGACCCAAAAAGGGGTCAAGATCCCATGATCTCCGCTTCATCTTCCACTCCTCCTTCAACAGGCTATCGAAGTCCCAAAATAGTTCAACGTGACCAATAATCTCCCAAAACTTGGTCAAGGGCCAACAAGATTTATCTTCGCGTCAGCCAACAATGTCACCTACCCTATGGCATCAAGCCCTCCAAAGATGAGGTATTTTGTGATGTTTCACCCCTTGAAGTTTTTGATGTTCTTTTGGGCCAACCTTATTTATGGAAACATCATGTTATATATGAGTCTAGGCCTCGTAATGTTATTATTACTTTGGATAGGAAATTATACATGATACCCGAGGTAGTCCCACCTACTTCCATTTCCTTGATCTATGTCAAGCAATGTAGGAAGGTCATCTCTCAGACTAGGAATTTTTTCTTCTTCGTGATTCGCGCTCAAAGTGAGTGAAAGGTTGCATCCACATCCATGGCCTCTGCGGTAGGTCTCTCCACATAGCAAAAGAAAATGGATAAGGTCGTAGAAGAATGCAAAGACATCTTCTTCTCACCCATTGGGGTACCTCTGCACTTTCATGTCAAGCACTCCATCGATCTCACCCTTGGTGCACCACTACCTAATGTACCAGTATATCACCACTCTCTGTCATAAAATGAGGAAATCAAGCGCTGAATCCAAGAGCTGCTCGAAAAGGGGCACATCCAACCAATATCATCACCTTATGGAAGCCCAATCGTGCTTCTGTAGAAGAAATATGGGACCTGGTGACTCTGCATTGATTATCGGGCCCTAAATAAAATTACAGTCAGGAACCGGTACCTAATTCCCCGAATTGAAAATTTCCTTGACCAACTCAAGGGGGCCAAATACTTCAGTAAGATTGATATGAATTTTGTCTACTACTAGATCCCAATAGAGAAGAATGATGTATGGAATATTGCCTTCAAGTCCAAAGAAGGTCTTTTTGAATGGTTGGTCATGCCCTTTGGCTTGACAAATTCCCCAACAGCTTTCATGAGGATGATGGATGATATCTTGTGGTCTTTCACCAATTATTTTGTGATGGTGTCTCTGTATGACATCCTCATCTTCAACAAGATTTGGGTGAAATTCACTTATAGAATATTCAGTAGGTTCTACACATTGTGCAACAACACAAGCTATGTGTAAATTTGGAAAAATACTCCTTTGGCATAAATAGGGACCAGTACCTAGGCTACATTATTGATGATCATGGGGTACATGACGATCCATCCAAGATCTATGTCATTTTTGAGTGGCCATCCCCAACCACACTCACTAATCTTCAGAGATTCTTAGGCCTTGCCAATTTCTATCGCAGGTTCATGTTGGGATTCTCCCACATTTCATGGGCCCTTAGCCAAGTGACCAATGGTGGCGGAAAGGAAAGGAAATGTTCATGTGGGTCCAGTTGCAATAGAAATCATTTGATGATTTTAATCAGTGTTTGTGTTCATCCCTGGTGCTCTCATTACTTGACCTACAACAGCCTTTTGACATTGAGACAAATGCTTTAGACTATGTTTTGGGCACAGTTCTCACTCAGCATGGACATCTCATGGCCTATCATAGTGATACACTATCATATATCATTTGTAAGTACCCCACTTAAGAAAAATAAATGTACTCCATTGTACAATATTGTTGCGAGAAGAGGAATTACATTCTCGGGAAGGAAACAATCATCCACACTGATCATAAGCCTATGCAGTTCATGCAGACACAAGGAAAATTGTAGAATGATCACCATCAGAAGTGGTCCACATACTTGCATAATTCCATCTCAATGTCAAGTATAGGACAAGGAGCACCAACCACATTATTGATTGCCTCAATCGACCTCCATTTGTAGCACTAACCATAGTGCTAAACGCATGTAGACATGAGACCTCCAGATGGCCCCAACTCTATGATATTGATCCTAACTTTGCCACTACCTACCATATGCTAGGAAAAAACACATTTATCACTGATTTCCATCTTCAAGATGGGTTTTTGTGCCATATGGACCATCTTTGTGACCCATCAAGTGAGCAAGCGAAGTTGATTTGAGAAACTCACTATAGTCGAGTGGAAGGACACTTCGGCGTCGAAAATACAACGAAAGTGTTGCAACAACATTTCTATTAGCTGAAACTTCGACAAGATGTCAACAAGTATATCAGATCATGCACGATGTGCACTATTTCCAAACCATTCATTAAGAAATGAGGCATGTACACCTCTCTTCCTACTCCTAACAGGCCCTAGGAACCCATGTCGATGGTCTACATGTCGGCCTTCCTTCAACCAAGCAAGAAAATGACTGTTTTTTTGTGGTTGTTAATCGATTTTCCAATATGCCGATTATGGTTGCCTACACGAAGAGCATCACAGTGGAGACCATTGCTAACCTCGTCTTCGAGCGAGTGTGGGTAAATTTTGGGATACCACAAACCATCACCTCAAATCCAAACAGTCAGTTCCTCAGCACATTCTGGTCATGGCTGGACACCAAGCTAAATCCATGGCCTTCCACCCCCAAATGGATAGCCAAACCAAGGTTGTCAACATGATGATCGTACATATCTTGTGCATGTACAATTCCAAGCATCTGTGCACATGGGATGAGAGTCTTCCCTATGTTCAACATAGTTACAACAAATCCATGCATAGCTCAACGGGCCATAGTCCCTTTCAAGTGGGGTTGGGATTTCAACCATTGGGTCACATGGATGTTGCACTACCTTTTTATCCACACAGGAATAATAGTCCCATTCTCAAACCAATTTGAAAAATCCACCCATTTCATTGAACAAATACAACATATCCTCCAATAGGTTCAGGATATTTTGCATAAGTCCAATGGAAAGTACAAGCAGCGCCATGATCAACACTGAGTGCCACACAAGTTTCAGTTGGGAGACAAAGTTTGGTTGAATTTGCAGAAAGAAATCCTTACAGGACCCCATCAAAAGATTCATCCACTTTGTTATGGACCTTACACCATAAAAAAGTGTAAATGTGTTGAACCTACACAAAATAGATCTAGCTGAACAATAATACACACATTTGTAGAGAGAATTTGAGAAAGAAGAAGGAGAGAAAGAATGAAATAAGTCCCATTAACTGTTTGAATAATGAATAATTTACACATGATATACTATGTATAACTCAATAAGTGTGCACTGGAGGAGAACTAATGTGCCATAGTGGTGGTATAGAGTGATATGGACACACACCAATAGTTACGGGAGTGAACTGCCACCTAGTCTAGTCTCTCAGAAGTTACGGGAGTGAACTGCCACCTAGTTGAGTTAACTAGTCAACTAGTCTTTAGTTAACTCATTGAACAGAGAGTAGTGAGGATTTAACTCAAGGAATCAAGGGTAATGCGTTAGTCTGGTGATGATACCAAGGCAAGGTCGAATTAGCATGGTGACAATCCCATTTTTTCATGGTGTCAAAACCAATGCAGCATATAAACTCAAATCAACTAGTCAAACTGAAGTGTCGAATGAAAGAGAATATTATCCAGGTGGAATATTCTCCCCTAAAATATAGGAGACTGGATAATGACTAATTATGACTAATAAACAAGGAAAAACCTTAGAAAAAATAAATCCTAGGTGTGTGTGAAGTAACTCCAACACCCCCCCTGAACATCACTATGGTGAAATTAAAGAATGGGTCCCGGCAACAGGGCCATTTTAGGTACCCAAATACAAAACATACACTGAAATAAAGTGAGGAAAGAGGGAAAACCTCATGGGAAAAACCCCACATCAAGGTACAATGTATGTAAAAACAAGGACTAGAGTTGCTAGGAAACTATGTCTTTCACTCCAAGACGACTTCGTAGAGAATGAAACTTATGCTCAGTGAAGGTATTGGTGAAGATGTTTTTCGTCTGTTCTGTTGAAGGACAAAACTATAAGTCGGTGATCTCCTCATGTACTAAGTCTTGGATATAGTTCATGTGGATCTCGATGTGCTTCATTTGTTGCCTCTAAACTGGATCTTTGTAGAACTTCAAAGTGTTTTGGTTGTCACACCAGATGACGATCGGTCTATGAAACTAAATTCCCAACTCAGTTAGAAAATGTTGTATCCACATAGCCTAAATGATTATGTTAACTACCCCTATGTACTCTTCCTTGGCTGAAGATAGAGAAATGGTAACTTGCTTCTTGCTCGACCAAAAAATAGTCATGGAACCCAGACTGAGTGAGTAACCAGATGTGGACTTGCAATCAGTGCTATCGCCAGCCCAGTCAGAATCAGTAAACCCGATGAGATCTAATGTAGATTCTGTTGCATAATGAATCCCAAAGGTGATGGTGCCCTGTACGTATCGAAGGATATTCTTTGTAGCCTTCCAATGTATCTCATGCAGCTCCTACATGAACCTGGAAACTGTGCCAACTACATATGAGAGGTCTGGTTTGGAGAATGTGAGATACGACAAGCTCCCCACTAGTTGTCTATACAATGTGCTATCAACCAGTGGAGTCTCCCTGCCATCCTCAAGTTTGACTCCTAATAAGAAAGGAGTCAGAGAAAAATTGCAGTCTGTCATGTGAAATCTCTTAAGGATATCTCACCCATACTTGCCCTGAGACAGTTTGATGCTTGATGCATACTGACTAATCTCGAGTCCAAGGAAGAAGTGTAGCGGGCCCATTTCCGTCATCAAAAACCTGTCATGTAGAATCCTCTTGACTGCAACAATTGCTGAAGTCGAGTAACCAGTGATCAACAAATCATCAACATATAGAACTAAAGTAGAAGTGAATCATCTGTCCTAAGCATGTAGACATTCAGGTCTGATTTACAACATACAAAGTTTTGTCATAGTAGGTAGGAGTCCATCTTTTCATACCATGCCCTTGGAGCCTACTTTAGGCCATAAAGGGACTTCTTCAGTCGACAGACCAAAGATGAGTCATGAATAAATACCTCAAGATGCTCCATGTAGATCTCATCAGAGATATCACTGTGAAGAAATGCATTCTTCATGTCCATCTGATGGACTTCCCATCCTTTGGTTTCCTCAATGGCAAGTGCCAATCGTATGGAATCCATCTTCGCTACTGGAGTGAAGGTCTCATCATAGTCAATACCATGAACCTGATAAAAGCCTTTGGCAACAAGCCTAGCTTTGTATCTACTAATATGTCCATTCACTATGCTCTTGGTCCTGTATACCCATCTGCATCTGACAATTTTCCTCCCATAAGGAAGCGGAACCAGATCCAAAGTCTAGTTCTCGAGGAGGAAGTTGTACTCCTCCTGCATGGCAGATTACCAAAAGGTATTTCCAGGAGCCTCACCATAATACTGTGGATCTGAATACTGAACCAAAAAAAGATTCCTAGAGGGAAATGTTTCAGTGGAAGTGAGTGTAACAGGAGGCTCCTCAAAATCAGATCGAGTCCTCCTAGTATCGGTTGGATAACCAATGAGATCCCCTACATCTTGAAGAGTATTTTGTGCCCACTTGGGCCTCTGCTCTATCTCTACAATTGCATCTGGATGCTCTGACTCTGCATCTAATTGTACTAACTCTAAATATGAATCATCTAAGTCCTATGAATCAAAACTCTCATCTAAAGATGAGTCATCATGTGCATGCTCATCATCTCAGGCAGATGGAAGAATGAAGGTGTATGCATGTGGCTGCTGAGGTGAATGCAAGACACTCTCCTCGAATTGGACACTTCACTCAATGATGAGTCAATCTGAGGAAAGATAAATAATCCTATATCCCTTCACACCGTCTGGGTAGCCAACCAAAATTCACTCAGTTCTCTATGGATTAAGTGCCTTCCTTTTTTCAGAGGGAATCCGGGCCCATGCACGTGAACCAAAAATGCAAAAGTGGGTCACTTCCGGTTTGAGGCCTCTCCAAGCCTCGTAGGGGGTCTTATCCTTGACAGATCTATGGGGATATCTATTTTGGATGTATTTTCACAATTAAGTGCTTCAGCCCATAGTCTCTGTGATAGTGACTTTGCATGCAGCATGCAAGATGTCATCTCCTTTAGAGATCTGTTTTCCTTCTCAACAACTTCATTTTGCTGTGGAGTATAGGGAACCATGTGTTTCAACTGAATCCCTACCTCATGGAAAATATTGTGGATCTCATGATTCACATACTCTCCCTCATTATCAGTTCGGATGAATTTTATCTTCTTTATGGACTATGTCTCAACCAGGGATTTGAAATCTTTGAGGTGTTGAAAGACCTCGGATTTTTTCCCGAGAAACTAGATCCAAGTAAAACGTGAGAAATCATCAAAAAAAATGAGAACAAACCTCGCTTTGATGATGGATGTATGCGTAAAAGGAACCATAAGGTCATTGTGTATCAGATCTAAAGGTGTGGAAGCTCGCTGAGACTTTCCTTTGTCGGATTTTTCTTGAGGGTGTTTTCTGAGAACACATCCCTCACACACTCCTTTGGAAAAATGGATGTCTGGTAAACCATCAATAAATATGTGCTTTCTAATTTGTTGCATGTATCTAAAATTCAAATGTCCAAAGATTTTGTGCCATATCCTACTATTTTCATTAGCATGATTAAGCAGTAAAGCAAAATGAGGTTCAATGAATTCAGAAAAAGTATACAATCTAGACTATTGATTTACCTCACCGATAGAAATCCTAGAGTTGGTTTGCATGTCGTAGATGTCCACGGAATTTGGTGTGAATATGACTTTCTTTACGGTGTCTAAATTCTTCATATGATACATGGAGAGAAGGTTGACAGAAAGTTTGGGAATGTGCAACACATTCTTGAAGCTTATGTTAGTGAGTTCAATCCTTCCTTTGCCAGTGACTTCGACAGAAGAGTTGTTCCCCATTAGAATATGAAGACCTTTGCATGCATCCAAAGAATAATAGACTACTTTTGAGTCATCCATGTGATTTGATGCTCTTGAGTCAATGATCCAAACATCAGGAGAGGAGTTGATGGAAATCAAGTCATGGCTAGAATTGCCTTTCTTGGAATTTAGATCTTCTAGCTTCTTCTTCTTGGCACCCTCGGGGATGCGATCTCCAAGGTTGTTTTTCTGAAGTATTTGATACATTAGATCTATTTGTTTTTCCATGCATGTGGATTCTATATGGAATCCTTTGTGACAGTACGAGCATTTCTCCCCTTTTCTTCCCTTTTCCCCTTTGGATCCAGAGGCATCGTTGAAGGGTTTTGTGTACCCTTCCTTCTTCGGATCTGCATGAGCTTTCCATTTATATTTATATTTAGATTTCTGATATTTGTGGCTGTCATCATGCACAATGAGTGCATGTTCCCTTGGGCCTTTGATTGCGCCCATGTTGATGAGCTTGGTTTTCTCTTGTGCCATGGATTCGATAAAGTCCTCAAGAGAAGGCATCTTCCAAGTGGCTCCGAAAGTGAATCTGACAGTATGGAATGTGGATACGAATACATAGAATTTAGGACTAAGCTTGGAGAGAATGGTGAGAACCATTTGTTTCTCCTCCTTCGATTTATCAACCCTACAAACTTTGAGTTGCGACAGTAAATCCTTGAATTTTGTAAAGAAATCTTGGATGTTCTCGAATCTTTTTGGATCCAGTGTGAGAAGATCCACCTCCAGTATGTGTCCCCTCATCTCATATTGTTTTCCAAAGATCCTTTCCAAGGTGGTACAGGCTTCATTGGGAGTCTTAAAGGAAGATATATGAAAAAGGAGATCAGGAGAAATAAGACTACAAATTGTTTCGAGTGCCTCATCCATGCGATTTAAGTACTAGATTTTTCTATGGCTGATGTCGATTCTGTATATGTATTCAAGGTTAACCTATAAAAGCCTCTAGTTTGGAGATGTATGGTTATTTTCTCCTTCCATGCAAAATAGTTCTAAAGTATAAGAATGAATTCTTTTTGGAAATCCATCTTTCGACTGTCTTCAATCTTTTGTACCTGCAAAACATTTTGGTGTAGATTTTTCTTAGCAGTCCGTCGGATCTAATACCATGTAAATTTTTTGAACCTACATAGAATAGATCTAGATAAAAAATAATACACACATTTGTAGAGATAATTTGAGAAAGAAGGAGAGAAAGAATGAAAGAATTTTCATTAACCATTTGAATAATGAATAATTTACACATGATATACTCTGTATAACTCAATGAGTGCACACTAGAGGAGAACCAATGCACCATAGCGGTGGTCTAGAGTGATCTAGAAACACACCAGCAGTTACGGGAGTGAACTGCCACCTAGTCTAGTCTCTCAGGAAGTTACGGGAGTGAACTACCACTTAGTTGAGTTAACTAGTCAACTAGTCTTCAGTTACGGGAGTGAACTACCACCTAGTCTAGTCTCTCAGCAAGTTGCGGGAGTGAACTGCCACTTAGTTGAGTTAACTAGTCAACTAGTCTTTAGTTAACTGATTGAACAGAGAGTAGTGAGGAGTTAACTCAGGGAATCAAGGGTAATGCGCCAGCCTGGCGATGATACCAAAGCAAGGTCAAATTGTCATGGTGCTTATCCCCATGTTGCATGGTGACAAAATCAATGCAGCATCTAAACTCAACTCAACTAGTTAAATGGAAGTGTCAGCTGAAAGAGAATATTCTCCAGGTGGAATATATAGGAGATTGGATAATGACTAATTATGACTAATAAATAAGGAAAAACCTTAGGAAAAATAAATCCTAGGTGTGTGTGAAGTAACTCCAACACAAAGGATGTGGGTGACAATTCTTTTGAGCTTAGCATTCCCCCCTTCCTTGGTTGCACCCAGTTTTTAATGTGGAACTCCTTCGACCATACTTTCCACCATTATTGGACACCTCAGAGATAGCATAACAGTTGAAACTGGAAGATGTCAATCCTAATTGTATGGAATAGGAATCCACTGATCATATTGTGGACACACGGGTCAAGGGTACTCGCCAATAGAAGATTCAACTTTATCATGTTGTCAAAGCGGTGCATCTCCTGCACCAAGGCAAGTGGCTCACCTAGGGCCAAATTTAGCAGAAATTTTCTCATTTGATGGGGGAACTCAATGCAATGGAGACCATTTATTACTAAGGGTGTAGGATTGATCCAGCTCAATATCGGTGGCCACCCACCTCTTCCAATTGGCTCACATACATTTTTCATCCTGGCAGTTTATTTCTATCTTTTGGGGTCCTAAAGTTTTGGAGCCGTTTTGAGGCCCTAAACAACGTTTTTTGGGCTTGCCATAGTCATACTACAAACAAAATTAGAGTTTGATTGGAAATGTGTGGTACTCGGATAAACCTTTCCAATGGGCTATTATGTGCCTAAAATGGAGATCGTATGCAAACATTACGACCCCGAGAAGTTGATGTACCAACTTACCCCATCGGGGCCCACATGAATTTTGGTGTTTCATCTCCTAGGGTTATGTTTTTGGATGTATATGGTTTTATGATTAATTTTTTATGCTAAAAAGTCCTAGAGGCCTCATTGTAATGTGCTCAAGCGAATGTGCATAGCCACCACATCTCTTCTCAGAGATTAGTTAACACCATTCGAGCAAGATTGTTTCATTCTGCATTTTACAATTTCAACAGATTTCTTTATTGAATATAAGTTAAGGTTCATTGTATCTCTATTATTTTTCTCTGTGTATCTATGTTAATGTTATAGATCTGTGTTTCATTTTGTTCTGCTCATAAATACGGATCAAATATGCTACTGAATAGAGAATTTGGAGTATTTCAATGATGAAATGAATTAAAAAATGGATTGGTGATGGAATTTCCATTTATTAACCAAAACATAACAGTCAATGACAAGTGATTCCATAAGCCATAGACATATATTTTTACCCAAGAAACCCAAAGGGGAAAACTAGCTTCGAATGGTTTCTCAGTGCTCTTATTCCAACAATCCCTAGTTACAATGCAACTAATAGCTCTCTGTGCATCCTCCTCTCCTTGGCCAAAAGACTCTTTGAGAATGAAAGTTCAAAAATAAAAAGGGAAAGATGGGGTAATCAAAAGGCCAACAAGCATGACCTTTAAATTCCCATTTATTTTTCTTTTCTCTCCTATTATTATTTTTTTGTTCCATTTAATTCTCTTTTTTGTTCTCTTTTGTCTCATTTTCTTTTACATTAGCATTGTCTTTAGTAGTTTATCTAACCTTCATTAATTTCCTACTTACACTTGCAAATACTGAGTCTTACAACCATTCACTTGTTTGGATCCATTTCATATCAGAGTGGCAGCCTACCAGCACAACATATGTCTCATACAACCACGGGATAGGGTAATTCACTACATTTAGGTTTAGGGATAAACAATATGCAACATACGACCTTCTAGGATCAATATTTGGCAATGTACGACACTCAATTCATCACTCAAGCATTTTGAGAGGAAGTTGTAGAGATGTTGCAACAACAAGTGATTGCAAAAGAGGAGTGGCTGAAGTCCAAGATGAACAAAGTGAGTATATGCTTGAGCAATAAGATTTAGTGGTGTATTATAAAACCATGGTGATGTTGTAGAAGAGCTCAGGGAGGTAGAAATCACCATTTTGGATGGTAGAAACATCCATTTGTTTCCCTCATTCATGCTTCTACAAGCATGTTAGAGAAATGGTTTGTAATCCACTCATTGTTCTACTACCTTTTCTTCAACCATAATGGTCCTTTCTTTGACCCCTCCTCCCTTGACAAATGTTATCTTATTGGTCTTATCTTGAGCCAAACTTTTAACAAGTGATCTAATTTCACTCACTTCCTCTTTCCACAAAAAACCCAATTCTTAATCCTTAAACCTTTGTTCAAATACAATGGAGTTTACAATCCCTTGGCTTCTCTTGCCTAACCCTTGGCCATATTAGATTATATGTCTCAATAAATTAGAACTAATGCTTCTATTATGTTTCTCAAAATTACCAAATATCTCTTATGAAATAGATTGAGAAATGTTCTTAGAATACAAGCTTACCATACTTGTCTCTAGAATGGTGTTGGTTTCTACAGTGGAAATGGAAAGTTCTTGTGCATCCTTGGTCCCATGGACAACTACCTATAGCTTAGGAAATTCCCCTTTCAATTCCAATTCTTGGTACAACTAAGTGAACCTCTATCCTTTCTCCTTCAAGTGTCGATTCTTCTTTTGGATATGCACATTAATGGCCCTTAAGTCTTCCAACCTGTAGTGCTTTACCCATGTTGAGTATTAATTTATCTTCAAAGTGATGGGATCCTCTTCAAGGTCAAGGATTCAACCACTCTAATACCAATATGATCCATAAACAATGGGCCTATGGCCTATCCATCTCATCAACAAATATTCTCTACAAAATTAAAATAATTGATTCTCTTCTATGCACATTAATTAGCATGGATGGATATCCCTATTCTAATTGGTGTTTGTTAGCGTTAGAAGTCACTCCTAGATTTCTTGCAGGAGCAGAGCCCAACGCCCATCAGTTTTATGTCACGATTTGTTTATGAAGGGTGATCAAATGGAG
>SNQJ01S0096268.1:44152-55545 GCA_010110895.2 Picea sitchensis
ACAGGACATGGAAATCTTCATACTCTGCCATTTGAATCTCGCTTGGATAAAACATGGTAGGACTGATGAGTTGACGTGAAGTGGTGAATGGACGGTGATCGGTCAGGGAAAACGATAGGGCGGATACGAGTGACAGGGTCCATGAGTTTTGGAGTGTATGAGCCAGGTGGAGGAACGCAGTGGCCGAGAAGAAAATGCAGATGTCATGGTACGGGAAAAAGATGTGGCGGTAGGGGATAGGTAAATGGGGGTCTGTGATGAATGTTTAGGGATTTCGGGAATTTGGGATTCGCGAGTTTGGAGTGCGCGAGTTCCTTGAATCCGGGATCCCCGATATCCCGATGTGCGATGAGCTCCTTTCCTAGGGGCTAGCCCCTACCAGCTAAACATGATCCATATGACCTGTCCTCGCGCGACCAGAGCCAAACACCATCGAAGTTTCAGCGTTTGCGATGCCGACGAGCACGCATTCCTCGGACTCGTGATATCCTGCCACCTGTACTCCACTATAGTCCTTAGTTTCGTCAGGAAATCGCGTATCGGCATATCGCGATTCCTGCTGCCATGTGCACGGGAATTTCAATTCCTCGAACCCCGACTCTGCGGGATCTCTCGCCACGTGTCTCCTCTGAAGAACGGCTCTGATCCTCTTGACACTTCTATGGGCCCGAGTTCCCCGATGCTCTCGGCACTTCGCGTCTCGCGAAAAAATAGAGCTACCCTTTGTGTGTTGAAGTCGCGACGGGCGAAACGCCGAGATGGCCAGCCCTTGCGACACGTGCCCCTGGATCGAACGACTCATAATTAGCCTCCCAATAGAAAGGACTCCTTTACTGCTAAATGTCCGGTGAATTTACAACTCCGAGATCCCGATGACCGTTGATCTGCTTCGTGGACGGGTCTCGGCTACCAATATCAAAACTTTGCCCGCTCGCTTGATCTGCTACTTGGAAAAACAAAAAATTCTTTGAGCTGCGCTTGAGCACTTTGTGCGACTAGCGGGGCTGAATGCTTCTCGAACCCATGACTAGAATTATTGGTAACAGTGTTCAATATTGATTTTTAATATTTGTAGTTCCAATGCCAATGCTCACTCATTGGAAAACAAATCCACTATGCATCTATGATTCTCCAATTCCAAATACACAATGTACTTTGCATTTCAAAAATACGTTGAAATGATGATTTTTCAATTGTTATTCATTAACTGGAATGAATGGCTCTATTTCATATCAGTTTTCGAGCTTTGGTTACTTTCTTGTGGTGCCAATTCTTGACCAAGGATTCAATTCCACACAACCATTCTATTATCCCAACAATAAAACATACTCTGTACATTTAAATTTTCCAAACCAACAATACATTAAAAATATGACTATTCAATGATATACATTCATGCTTGCACATGTGGATGGTGTAAGTTATAGATTACAAAAGATTTATATATGGCAGCATTGTGGCCTCAAGATATATCATATACAAATCCAAGGACACTCTAATTCTTATTGTCAATACAACAACACACTTTAGGTTAACTTTAAATGTGCAAACACAATGCTTCAGTGAACTAATCCTCTAGCCACTAACAAGAGATATATCTATATGTTCAAGCAATGTTCTAAAAACAAACACTATTGCTCTTCACTATCACTATAATCCATGATGCAAATGTATGTATCCATGTGTTTGGGAACTATTTGTAGGTAATTAGCATTGGGCATCGCTATAGATGCATTCAAACAATATTCAATCCATGATCATTTTTATACTAGATATAATGGTAAACAAATTACAATGCCAACCTAGGATATTCCAACAACTTGCACAAGAAATAGATCAAACCTAGCAATAAAAAAAACACTATATTGGTTGTGGGTCATCAATTAAAGATAAAATTGGGTTTTGGAACGTGGATAGATGTCAACACTTTGTATGAAATTTGTGGGCATATATTCTAATAGTTAGCCATCAAATTGATCTTAGTGTTATAATTATCATTCACCAACCTAGTAAATTGACAAAATGCAAAGGTTGTACTAGCAGGGGGCAATTTAATCAACCCAGTCACACAAAAAATAAATAAATGTATTTACCCTAGAAATGGAAATGGGAAAAAACAACAATTGATGGCTTTTATTCATGCTCAATAATTTTTACAAATGAGAGCTATACACTCTCAATCAAAGATTTTGTGTATTCTTACTGGTAGTGTTATGCAAAATGCTTTGTCTCGGAAACCATATTTTATCTACATGGACAGGCTCAAGATCCTATTTGTTCTCTAATCATTGAGTATATCCCTTAATTTCCAAGTCCTCGTCCTTTTTTTAGTGTGTCCTTCTTCACAACCTTCATTTTTCTCCATCTCTCTTGGGTTGTTCATTCATCCTTCAAGGTCTCATTTATTATAATGTTTCCTTGGAATGTCAACCATCAAGTGATTTGTTTCATATCCTTGTGACCTTTGGCCTTTGGGCTTCAAGTTATTTGATAGTAGACCATTGAATTCAAAATTTTCCAAGAATCTTCCTCTTTACTAAGTTTGGAAGACTTATTATGAATCAATTTTGGATCATTATACAACACAATATACAAATTGATTACAAAAATGATAGCCAACAAAGTAAAAAAGGTATTCTTAGAGCCCATTTATCAAGAATAGTTGGGATTTCTACATAACATGCAAATTCATGACATTGTGAGAGATTATTAAAAAGGATTTCAATCCATCTAAAGAAAAAATATGTTGGCCACGGAACTCAAATTAGACCTATCTAAGGCATATGACAGAGAAATTTGACTTATCTAAGATTAATGTTTAACACATATTGAAATGAATCTTTAGATGGTAAAGTGCATAATGGGTTGCATGTCTTCAGTTTAATTTTCTCTTTTAATGAATGAATCAACATCCAAATCCTTCCCTTAAGGTACTTAAGATAGGTTTTTCCTATATATCTCTTTTTTCTCTCTAGTCATAGATCTTGGAAAATTGTTTGTCATTGATGTCAACCCTAGAATAAGTTCAGAAGCCCTGCAGATTGGTTGAATAAAAAGAGCATGAAGGAAATTGCAAATGCATGTATAATATCCATGGATTGATATCCCTTGTCAATTCATTTCCAACGATAGGTGGAATTCCACGTGTCTCCTCATGGTTGAGGAGATATGCCTTCTTGAATATGACAATGTGAATTGAAAAAAAGAAATTACAGGTCGAGCTAAAGTCAATTAAAGAAAAGTGTTGCTAAATAAGAAGTGATAGGTCAGCTCTGAATTCAAAAAAGGAAGTTATTGGAAAGGTATAAATACACATGGAAGAACCTCTCATTTGAATCATCCAAGCTAATAATCTCTAAGAAAAATTTCAGTAGCAAAGTAGCAGGAGAACTCAAAGCTACAGGTACGAGGAAGATCGAAATTATGGGTGCGAGGAGGTTTTTATGAAAATCTCTAATTTAGCAGTCCCTCCTTGGTTGAGTCAGGAGTGTCTCACGAGGCCCTCGTGGGTAGACCTAGCCTCTTCACACGAGGCCCTGCCAGTTGCCCAGTATATGTCACGCAATTATTTCAGTGATCAAAGTTTGCAACCATTTGGATCGGAATTCACAACTACATTTGTACCCAAAATCTGACAGCTAGTTTGTTAGAAATTCGACAGTTACGCATCTAAAATTCAATGGAATTCATTGTTTTTAAGAATCGATGGGACGTGATCGATTAGTCGACACACAATAGTAGAATTTGGTTATCCAACTTCCACATCCATCAGATCATTCTACCCCATAGGGGTTGGATATATAACTCCATAAGGGCATCGGACGGAAACTTCATGGAGTCAGACCATTATGTCCATTGGGTCATCGAATATATGACTCCATAGGGCATTGGACCTATGGAATTTTCACTGGACGTAAACTTCATGGGGTCAGATATCCAACAACACTACATTGTTTAAAAAAAAATTTAAAAACAAATTTGGACTCCCCACAGATTTCTATCAGGTCTCTCCTCATCATTTGCACCATTCACTATGTAACTACCGAGGTATGTAACTACATTAGTAAGACTTGGACGATGTCAATATGATGAAAAGATATGAAAATGAAGGACACACAAATGATAAAAGAGATGGAAGGAAAATAGTTCCTATCAATCATGAGCTAATGGAGTCATAAGGCATTGGATAAATGAGAGAGTGTGTCACAAACAACTACTTTGAAGCAGGTCATATGATAGAAGGGTATTTTTACCATCTTCTACAAATTAGTAAATAAAGTAACTATTTGATACATTCATATTTAAGTTATGCACTTAAGGTAGAAAGGTCATAATTTGATACGTTTGAACCTTAAGTATTTGCTATAAATATGTTGTAGAAAACTATTCTTGGGGGCTAAGATTGTCACTCATAAATAAAATTATAAAGGTGTTGTTTTATCAATGTAATGTGCTTCCAAATATGCAACTTAGTTGATAGAAAAAAGGAGGACACTGACATAAATAAAACAACAAATATAGAAAAAGGGAGAGCCTCCTCAAAGTGCTTTACTCCTAGATGATTAAATTCATTACTAAGCGTTTATAAAAGAAAGAAAATAACAAAAATCTACAACCACATGAACAACAAATTGAAAGAAATAAATAAATCGTCCATCAAAGTGGATCAATACCTCAATCTTCCATTAATTTTCAAGAATGGTTTTTCAAAGGAGTTCCATCAAGCTTCAATTCCTAAGTTTGATACTTCATCACTTCTCTAACTCCTAAATCTCCAAGTGCCAAATCCCTCTTGAAAAGTAGAGAATATCCTCTTTATATAGAGGGAAATTCATCTTTGTTACAATAAAATACAATATTTGCTAACTCACTCCATGACAATTCAAATAATAATAAAATAATGTAGTAGTTAAGCAACATCCTCTAAAAATGGCACATGAAGGTGAGGTGCCACCTATAAATGAGTGGTTTACCATGTCAAGTGCTCCATAAAATAGTAAAATAATGCCTCAATAGTGCATCCTCTGCAAATATGCTTGCATACAAATACAATAAAATATTATTTACATGAAGATTTATTCATATCCCAAAATAAAAAGTGGTCCATAAGATGCATGATCAAGCGTGCAAGATATTGACTAGATGAATGCTCTAGAAGAAAGTCTTGGTCAAGTCTCCAACAAGGAGAAGTGAGACTCCCCCAACCAAAGACCTACATCAAATAATATGCTTCCATGAATATAAAGGGCTCCATAAAGGTGAATCCCCCCAATTCATTTCAATAGCTCCAAGGAGCCAACATCAAATTTCCATTGATGTGATGAATATCACAAAGTGGAACCTTTTAAAATATGAGGTGTAACATATTTGTTGGCAATATGGAAATACAAGCTGGCATTGATGGCATTGGCACTGATGTCAAAAATATGAGAGACATTGATGTTCATTGGCATTGACAAAATAACAATGTGCATTAAGCCACTCTGTTACTATAGTACAACAAGCCCTATCATGGACAAAGCAAGATGTATGTGGCAATAAAAGAACATGAAAGAAGATAGAGTACAACGACAAGATCCAAGGTTTTTCAAACAGGAAAATA
The DNA here is from genome assembly GCA_010110895.2 of Picea sitchensis. NCBI lineage: Eukaryota > Viridiplantae > Streptophyta > Pinopsida > Pinales > Pinaceae > Picea > Picea sitchensis. Next base: position 49,755 of record SNQJ01S0096268.1, read on the forward strand.
TAGTGATCAGTATTGCTACATGATCATAGTGAGGAATATTGACAAAACCCTATGCAGACAAGTAGCTAGTCACCATATTCTATGCTCTAAATTACTGTGGGAAATTTGACTATGTTGGGGCTACATGTAAATAGTTATTGCACAGTAAATCCAAGAAGCAATACAGAAAATACAAGAAGAAATACAACAAGCAATACAACAAAAGAAATACAAGAAGAAATACAACAAATGAAATGCTAACTCCAAGAAGCAATACAACAAAATCAAGCAATCTGTTGATGTTATTGCACAGTCAAGCAGTTGTGAGAAAGAAACACGGATTTATAAAGCACCTTTGACAAAAAAGTAAGAATGAGGATTGTGAATAATCCATGATTGATTCAACTACACCAAACATGCATTGGATCGAGAAAAAAAAGAGAAACTGGATTAATTCCATCCCTTCCGCCTCTTTTAAAAGACACCAATTCCTGTCATACGCACCTTGTCATATTTGTTGTTAATATTCTCCAAAATTTTATGGATTACAACAATCTAGAAATCATTATGTCCAGAGATCTTGGAGGTCTAAACAATACATTCAAGAGGCTAAAATTAGAGGTAACTAGAGTGGTAGAGTTCTGAGAAGGAAGCAACATTGCAACTTCAACTTATGATGATGATAAAGGAAATTTTGTATTCAGGATGGAAGAGGAATCAACATTTTCAGTAAGGATGAATATGAATTGAAGGAAGGCAGGAAGACGCCCATAAATTTCTAATATATGTGATTGGAGCCTACAAAGACATGTGTAATACAGAACCAAGTGAAGTGCATGTGTTGTGGAGGTGAGTCAAACAATAAGGAAGGTATTATGGACCTCAGCCTTCAATTAACAAACATTGTAACGTCCTTGGAAAAGGTTCTCTCTTGTTATTTTGCATCACAATTGTTGGATGATGGGGATGATGTTTATAGATGAAAAATTTGAAACAACTTAGCTCCAACCCCAAAACAATTGTCAATTCTCAAACCTCCCAACATTCTAGTCATTCAACTCAACAAATTTGCTATGGATTCCTATGGCTCTGGGATTAAAATAAATTGGAATGTTAGCTTTAAACAATCCTTGGTACTAAATAATTTTCAATGATTCATTGATAGTTCATGTAGCCCTTCAATTTATTAATCGTATCACATAGAGAAAAATGGAAGCAGAGAGGAACCTCAGAGGATTCGTAGTTGGGTCGTCTTGTACATAAGTGGCACTTATGATTAAAATATTGTCGTATATTTGAAATGAACTTACATGGATGAATCCTCTTTCAAAATCATAGGAATAAGTATGAATATTTGTAGGCAGAGTCTCAGCAACCGTCTGATCTAACGATCGACGATGGCGATTAAATTTGCAATTGGGATGTATCCCACATTGACAGTGTAAAATGATTCATATGGGTTTATATACACAACAGTCACTAAGTTATATCAACATGTAGAGAAAGGTATGGTGGGGGATATAGGTGCTTGGACTCCTTGAGAAGTTCACCAACTTGGAGCTCAGGACGACCTATTAGCCACCCTACCTTTTGGTCAAAGAGATCACAACCGTTGGATTGTTGAAAAAGGGATCTTGATTTTTCGTTGAAAAACAATTATATACATTGGCGCGACAGTCCTGTGAGCGACCATGGGCTTAAAAATAAGTTTGTTACATCAGTTGGAAAGGAGATTTCCAATCTTATTGAGTTTTTGGCATAAAACGCCAAGTCTGGAGGGTCACTGAGTTTAGAGGATCACCAAAGCTCGATATCAAGTTTGGAGAGTCATTAATTTTGCTGCGAAGTCAAATAAAGGTTTAAAATCTTGAGACTGCTAACTCTATCATTCTTTTTCGCATACTTCCAATTGTGGAGGTTTCATCAAACTGTATCAAAACCCTGCATAAACACAGAGACAGAGGATATTTTAAATGTCAAATCCTGAAAGAATCGATAAGGAAGAATTATGATAATGGTAATCACTTGTATTACACACAGTCACTAGATTGGAAATAGATCAAAGTGTGTGGTTATGAAAATACTAGAATATTAATCACTTATATTACACACAGTCACTAGATTGGAAATAGATCAAAGTGTGTGGCTATGAAAAGACTGGAATATTATTTATTTTTTTAACTAAAGGGGGTAATTTTATTATGTTTTTAAGAAGACATCAAAAGAAAAATAAAATCAAAGTTATTAGTCTGAAAAATGAAGAGGTGTGATAGTTATGAACAGTTATATAGAACAAACATGTTGTTTGGTGAAAAGGTGTCATGTTTGGTGAAAAGATGTGATGACGGGCCTATTTGATTGCCAAAGATCAGAAGCAGTAGTATGTGTCTCTTGTTGAAGATATAAGATTAAATAAAAAAGAGACAAAGTATAATAATATGAAGTCCAATGCCTGATAGAGAAAATTACCAGAGGACTACATATATCATTGTCAGATTGTTAAATTAAGGGAAGCAAGGAGGTGCAAGGGCAGGTTGGTGCCTGCAGAGGAGTAGGTGTTTCCTTGTCAGTTGTATCTAACTAAACAAGGGGTTGAACCCTCCTACCAATTGGATCTAGTGAACAGGGGTGTGGGTGCATCCTGATCAGTGGGTGTTGATATAAGAGGAAGAATATATTCCTTCTATGTAACATGTAAAAACATAATTTTGCAGTTAATAAGAGAAGTGTTTGTGGTTTTCCCAATTGGATTTCACGATAAATATTGTGTTAAAATATTGATTGTGTTAACAAAAGAAAAATTGATAAATTAATTATGTCATTGATTCACACCCCCCCCCCCNCCCTCTCAGTGACAAGGTTTGATCCTTCAATTGGTATCAGAGAAGGTCTCTTCACTAAAGGTCTAAATCACTTGAAGAGAAATATACATCGGGATGGATCAGAAATTGAATATGTCATCAAAAGTCCCCCTATTTGATGGTGAAGACTATGTTTTATGGAGTGTTATATTGAAACTCTATCAGATGTCCATTGGACTGGAAGTATGGACATTAGTTGAAAAAGGATATGATGTTCCAAAAGTCACTCCCACAGAAGTAGAAGACAAGAAGAAATTTTGGGAACATGCAAAGGCTTTAAACACACTACAAGTTGGAATGACTAAGAAGATCTTTGCTAAAGTACTAAACTGTAAAACTGCAAAACAACTCTGGGATAAATTGGAAATTATATATGTGGGATATTCCAAGGTAAAGAGGGCCAAACTTCAGACCCTCAAAGTACATAATGAAGGTCTAAAAATGAAGGATGAATAAAATATCTCAGAATACTTCAAAAGAGTTGATAATATTGTTAATGCAATCATAGGTTTGGGAGTAGAAGTGTCAGACAATGAGTTAGTTGAAAATATACTAAGAACAATTCCTATGATGTATAATTCTAAAGTGTCCACTCTTGAAGATCGAGAAAATCTATATCAACTCACCATGGATGAATTGTATGGAATCCTCGTTGCCTATGAATTAAGATTAGGTCGTGAGAGCCTCCCAAAAGGAGAGGAAACATTCAAGGTGATCAAGAAAACAAAAAATCAGAAGCAAAAAACTCAACCCAACCATCATGAAGAATCTGATCTAGAAGAAGCCAATTTTATTAAAAAACTTCAGAAAGGATCAGGGAGGTACAAAGGCAAGATGCCTTTCAAATTTTTTAATTGTGGCAAGGTTGGACACTTTACAGCCAAGTGTCCATATCCCAAGGAGGACCCTGAAGATGAAGAACACAAAAATAAACAATACAAGAAGAAGGGAAAACCCAATTACAAGAAGAATATTTACAAAGGGAAAAAGATTTTTTACTCAAAAGAAGAAAACAACAGTTCATCAGAGTCTAGTGACAATGATCATGATGAAGTCCTTTTTCTAATTATTGAAGAGCCTAATGAGACAAAATAAATTGAGCATGAGGAAGAGTCGGAAGATGAAGCAGAGGTTAATATGGAAGAATAACTTCTCAGTGCCTTGGATGAATTAAGAAGATACAAAAAGAGATATAGACAGTTGAAAAATTTTGTAGTTGAATAAAAGGAAAAACATGAAAAGAAAGAAAAAGAGATGGACAAACTCATGAGAAACCTGAAAAAACAAATCCTAGAAGCAAATAGGATGGAAGAACTTCTGGAAAAGTCTCTTAAAGAGAAACAAATAACCTGTGAAAGAATGGAGGTAGAATTATTTCACCTAAGAAAAGAACTTGATGCAAAACTCATTCAAACAAGATATGAAAATAGATCTAAAATCTTAGATAAGATAATTACCACACAAAGGGATTCAAGTAACAAAAATGGAGTAGGTTATTCTCAAGAAGAAAACCAAGTTAACTCAAAATCTTATGCAGTTTCTCTCCTCAATACATTCAAGAAGAAAGATGAATAAAAGACAAGTAATGATCATAAATCCAGAGGAATACTTCCACCCATCAAGAAGGAATATAAGACAACACCAAAGAAGGTTTATCAAAATAGGTATCCTCATATTTTCTTTGGTTATTTTTTTTCTCTCTAATTTTGGACACAAAGCTATGAATTGTAGAGCATATGGAAGGAAGAACTTGAGGGTTAAGAACTATAACCTTAAAGATAGCCAAACAATAAATCAAGTTAAAAGAATAAATTATAACTCCTTTGCACCTCTACAAGAAGGGAACCTAGAATGCTTCAGATGTCATAATTATGGACATAAAGAAAGTAGTTGCAGATTAATGGAAGTCTCAAAAAAACCAAAGTTCATTAGAGAGAAAAAGAATCTTTGGAAAGAAAAAACATCAAAAGAGGAATGTATTATTGCCTTGAAAGCCCAATATAAAGAAGATCTTTGGTATGTTGACAGTGGGTGCTCAAAACATATGACAAGAAACAAGGACAATTTTTTGAACTTAAAGAAACAAAAGGGTAAAGTTACATTTGGTGACAATGTTTCAGGTAACATACTTGGACTACTACATATGGGAGGATTATTCCACGAAAGTTTTCTACGTTTTCATTAGTTTCATCTTTTTTTTTTAAACAGGAAGGGATTTTCGTCAACATTGCCATGAAATTTCAGTGCAATATCCACGAATAGGTGATTTTAACTTGGTCGGGATTTTCGTTGCAATAGTGACGAAAAATTTGCCTATCTCATTGGTCGGTGTTAACGGCTAGTTGACTATTTGATCTATATATACCTGACTTTAGGAGACTTTGCGACACTGTTCTTGGCTTTTGTTTGAGCTATTTATGTTTTCCATCACCCACCAGTTGAACAAATCCAATTCTCGATCTACATAGCTGGGATTTTGAACTTGAAAGGTTAGTATGCTTTTTTTTATCGATATACTCATTTAATTTGTAATTTTTTGTTCAAATGTCCAAATTTCATGTAGCTTGTTTTTTCCTTGATAATATATTATATGTGTAGTACCATATTTCATGTCTTTGGTTTTTAGATCTAGTTAGTATATTCTATGGAAAATGGTATGTGGATTCCATAATATTCTAGGTTGATGGAATCCACATACCCTTTTCCCTTCAATTGTAGTTATAATATCTCTCTCTTTTCATTGATAAAGATATTGAATTGATCTTGAAACTCAACCCTGATCGGTGAAATGATAGTAATTGATTGTCATTTTCTTCTCTATTTTATTTTGAATAACTAACAAAAAAAACACCAACAAAGCTTGATTGAAGCTTTGATACCACTTGTTACATCCCTAGTACCTAAATGGGATCACACTTGCATAAATTGAAAATAATATAATAGTGACAATA
>SNQJ01S0096268.1:62673-83525 GCA_010110895.2 Picea sitchensis
ATCATCAATTCATCATGTAAACCATAAACCCTAATTTAGTGGAGTCATCGATTTGTTCCCAGTGAATGGATGCGTTGTTGTTGACATGGAATGGGACAACACATGTACCTTATTAATTTTCTTCCTTCACTTGATGTGGGCCTGGTCATTCCTGGTCTTGAATTGAAAGTTGCCCCTAGTATTATTTGTCACCCTTCATGACAGTTGTCACCCAATGACCATTATATCACAAGGTTGGAGGCATATGGGCATTGGGATCATGAGGCTTTATAACCCTACAGTAACAAGAGACATTAATTGAACTTTGACTAGTTTGAAAGGTGCGTGCAATTGAAAAAACTAACAACCCAAAACTAAAAGGGATCAATATACTGATTTTGAATGAGAGGTGATCTCGCCATGGTGTGTAGGAATAGGCCTAGCACCTTTAAAATTATCATTCTCCAAATATATTATACAAATTTTACAAGGAAATTGTACTATGACTAGACACGGGCAACATTGACCTGTGAATGGGGCCAACGTTGCAATTTGTTCAAATTGTTTATGAATGCATTGAAATTTGACATGGATAGACTATTTGCATGCCTTAACGATATGGGAGGGTTTTTGGACTCAAATTTGACTCACACACCCACTTTCTTCCATCATCAATTCATCATGTAAACCATAAACCCTAATTTAGTGGAGTCATCGATTTGTTCCCAGTGAATGGATGTGTTGTTTTTGACATGGAATGGGAATGCATGTAATAAATTCAAAAGAGTGCTCAAAGAGTCACACTCGTAAAAATTTCCATAGAATCATAGGGTCATGGACATGGTAGGTGCCACTCAAATAAAACAATACCAATTGTGAGTATAAGTGAACTGCTATGTTTGGAATTATTCTTCAAATTATTTCTGATAGCATTTCAATTACAACTTTGTACTTAGCCATGTTATTCTTTGCAATCCCTAGAAAATCACCTTCTAAGGTCACAAGTTGGAATGTGGGAGAGTAAATTACCCAAGAAATGGAAGAATTTATCTGAGTGTGGCAGCTAGCACTATCCATGAACCCTATAAACCCAAGTGAATCCAATGACATATGCTAACCAAGCACAAATCAAGATATGCAACAACCAAAAATAAAATTAAAACTAAAAAACTAAGTATAAAAAAACCTAATGTAGAACAATTATAAGGGGAAACACCCAGGTAGTAATTCCTAAGTGTAGTATATTTTGAGATATATCCCATTTCATGGCTCATCCAACACGTTTCCCTAATAATATTATTACTCATAAGGTCCCTTTTCTAGGACATGGCTCACAATGTAAGCATTATTCCACATTAGATTAATTTTTTCTTCGCCTACGACATACTTATCTTATTCGCAAACTAAGAACAAATCTTCTTTGAAGAAAACTTGATGATGGAAAAACTTATCATATTTAGCCTTGAAAAAAAATTATGAGCTTCATTCACCATGGACTTATATCTATGGTTCTCATTGAATTGTTCCAGGTGAATGAGGCATTCTTCTAACGTAGTAGTGTTAGGAAGGATTAATTCACCGACTATCTTGAGTTAAGGAATTTAAGATTCAATGGTAAAAATTTATTCTACCCCATGAACAAGTTGAAAAGGTGTAAAACCCATGGAAGTATTCACAAAGGTTTGATATATGTAAAGAGATAGAAAAGGAATTAAATGCTAATTGGATTTACTCACATTTTGTTTTTTGGAGAATGGTTTTCAAGGACTTACTGACCACCTCTACTTGTCCATTAGCCTATGGTAGTAAGGTGAGAAGTGTTCCTAATAGAACCATAAATTGGCTACTAGTTGTGACATCATTTGTTTTCGAAATTGATTACAATGGTTAGTGACAATCTCCCTAAGTATATTGAATCTAACAATGACATAGTTGGATAAGAAAAATGATGTCGCACTATCATCTCACAATTCTAGCACAACCTTGTCCCACTTAGTGAAGTACCCTATAGCCATAATAATGTATTTGTGACCTTTTTATGAGGTTGATTAACTTGTCGTAAAATCAAACCCCCACTTGGTGAAGGGCCCAATGGTGATAAAAATATACAATGGAACTCAGTGCATGCACATTTTCCTAGTAAAACCTAGCATGGATGACATTTCCTAATGGCTTCAAAATAATATTTAAAGAAAGTGGGACAAAAATATTCAGTGCATAAAATATTTTGGGCTATTTACAATCAAGAGAAATGATATCCATAGGATCCACTATGAAAATCATTCAGAACCCTTTCCACTTATTCATGAGTCAAACAACAACACAACCTTTCATCCACCCCATGATGATAAAAAGGGTTTCCAATGCTAAGGTATCTCTTGGAAATGGTGAGAACATCACTTCTTATCGCAAGTGAAGTTTGATGGAAATATTTGAGTCTAAATATATACAAATATGTCTCCATACTAAGGGTCAACATAGGAGATGACAAAAATGTGATTTTTAGGGAACGATTTAGTTTTGATTTTATCCTCACCCTTAGGTATCTTTGGAATTAACTATACAAAGACTAGATGCTTCTTTGAATTAACTTATGTGAACTCCATATTAAACTCTTGTAGGATCACAATCCAATTAAACTCTTGTCTTCCCATGGTTTCTTAGCTCCATGCATGGCTTTGATGATGACTTTATCTTAAGAAAAAACAATATTGAAGGAGTCTAAGGTCAGATAAGAGTCGAAAGCCAACATAAGTGAAGAAAAATGATCATACTCCTCCATTGGAGAATAAGCATGAATAGTGTCTAGTAAGGCCATTTGAATAGTATAATAAGTGATTTTATCCATAGAAAAAGTTTTTAGAGATGTACAATATCACACATACATGGGAAGAGTTAATGTAAGATATGGGTGAGGGGAGATTAAAATTTCCCATCAAGGATGGGTACATCCCGACACCCACATTTTCTCATGTCCTCATGGAATTCTTGATCAATTGAACATTGCATCTTGTTGAAGTAGTTTGACTAGTTTAGAAATAAGACACTAGTTAGTAGGAGCAATATTTCCCTAGTGAGGGAAATAAATCACACAAAGAAACATAGATACTGCATCCATCATTTCACACGTCCAACTATGACCTAGGAGGAGATTATATTCTAAAGGATTACTAATAAACTCTATCTATATAGGTCACTATATTTCCCCCAATTTCAAGTAGAATAAGGGAATAATTCCATCAGTCCTGAAAGAATGTCATCAAAGGATTTCAACATCATTAGTGATGGGACTATCTTAGGGGAGCTTAGGGCACACCAACATGAAAAAGGCATAATGGATGTGGAAGCTCACTCATCAACCATTGTCCTAAATATGTTTTTTCTTCATGAAAAAATGTATATATATAAAGCAATGTAATGAGGAAGACATGGCTTCACATTGCCAGCTTCAAATGTTATTCATTGAGAATCATTTAAATCAAAAGCATAAGTTTCTGATATAAATGACCTTTTATTCATGGGGTATATTTAGAGGAACTTGAAGGAAGACACAACCTAAGATTATCAGGCCAGATATTCATCTATTCTATAGTTATAAGTAGCTTGATCATTAGGATTATGCATCCACCACATTAATACACCAATAGGAATATATGACATTTTTTTGAATGTTGGTTTCTCTATTTGTAGAGGGTTTATATTTCATACATGGATTCCTCTTTTTCTTTTTTGATAGTCTAAGGAGCACCATATTTATGAGACCAAGTTTAGATATTTACATCATGCCCACACACGAACACATTTTATGGGTTTCCCCCTTACTGAGGGGCTCCCTAGTTTCTCCAAGAGCAAAGAATGGAAAAAGAGAGAGACGAGCACCTCCACCTCTCCCCCACACAAGAAATGGGGTTCTCAATAGGGCATGGGGGAAAAAAGAAATCAGGCTCAGACGAACATGAGAGACTCTCACTCAACAGGATTAGGGTCGGCCAATGGATGCTTCCAGGGCTCGGGGAGGACAGGACACTCAGTTGCAGGCCCTCTCTCCTCACCTTCCTTGGAATACCTCCGACGACGAGAATGCGCTTTATCGAGTATGTCTTCCTTGGTGTTATCGGACTAATCGGTAGGTGCAAACACTAACTGATCTCCCTAGATCCACCTAGATCTAGACCAAAACACACCAGAACATGACGCTTTCCTTAAGTTTTAGATATTGAATTTACTAACTAAAGAGGGATGAGTGACATACCATTTAAATGTTGCTTCCTTCTGCCATCATCATCCTAGTTCCGTTCCAACGCTCATATAATGATGATCCTACAAAAGAACCAACCAAAGTGATAGCAATAGCATAAACTCAATATAAACCTATGTATGTGATCAAGGAATCATACAATAAAGCACAACAAGCTTTATAGGAAAGAATCATATTACTGTATCATATTAAATGTGAAAGAGATATTACAACCATGGCCTTGATGTCATAAGGTCCCTTTCAACTGTCCTCCGTTCCTGACACACTTCTTGCTCCAAGGATTTTGAGAGCATAGATCTGATACTATTTACAATCTATCTTGACAAAGAAAATCTCAAAGCCACTCTAACCAAGCTAACAATCCCAAAAGCTCCAAAGCTAACCAAAGCTAACTTTCTCCATGAGAAATCCTCTCCTTTTATAAGTTGAAGAGGATAAGATGAGGAGGTTAGGATGATCCCACTAAATCATGAAAGCAAGTAAGATCCAAACCATTCAGATGCCACCTCACCATAGAAGTTTCTCCTTCTAGAAGATTCGAGAAAACGCTTGTTTTTCCCACGTGTAGGCATTCTCACACCCTGCCTATAGAGCAACCTGCGAACATCTCACACCCTAGCTATGGTGAAACCTGCGAGAATTAGGCATTCTTGCACCCTACCTATATAGCAACCTGCAAACTTCCTTTTTAACAGGGTTTTTACAAGGGAAAATGCAACTTCTTTTCTTAGGAAAAGTTCTTCTCCCTTCTCTCTTCAGGAACTCGGGCCACTGACCCCTCTGAAGGCAACAGATAGGTTTACATCATTAACGATCATAGGGATGACGAAAATAATGTGTAACACTTGGCTACTTCTCTTTCTACTTCAATGTCCCTCGCTCCACCTTTTATTTCTAAGCCTACTTCTTTTTCTACAGGTGGGGAGTTTTTTATTGGAGTCATTCTGGCCTCCCTTCACTTCCCCTTCTCCTCCTCCTCAACAATATTCTCACCTTTTCTAGTCACTCCCTCCCTAAATCTCAGGGTTTCGGGACTCTCACTTTTGTCGGGGCACTTGACCCCTTCCAAACCTCCACACTCACATGTTGTTGGGATTAAATGTCTCGGGGGCTATGAGTTAGGGATTATATATTATATAATATATTATATATTATATAATATAATATATAATATATATATTATATAATTTATAATTTATATATTATAATTTATAAATTATATATATTATATATAAATAAAATAAAAACAAAAAAAAAAAAAAAAAAAAAAACAAAACAAGCTTATACTTGATGCACACACACAAAAACAAAATCAAACCCACAACATTATCATGCACCTCAGGCATGCGAGGAGTGGAGAGTATATAGGAATTTGAGGAGAACCACCTGGGAGAAGGAGGGCACATGGATAAGGAGGGCACATAGGAGGATTGCAGGAGGAGGGAGGCACAGTTTGAGGCATACCAGGATGGGAGGAGGGCACATGTGAGGAGGAGAGGGTTTTGAGGTACAGAGGAGGGTGCACGGTTTTGAGGGTGCACTAGAGGGAGGGAACATGAGGAGAGGCATGGGAGGGGCACACACAAAGGGATAAATATGGTTTGACTTCTTTTCTCCTATCACTTGAGTGTGCATGCTAATTGTTTGATAGAAATTCTTGATAGAAATATGGTTTGATGGAATGTAATGATTATAGGGATTTTTAATTATATCATTGAATTCATACCAAATGTAATGGGTTCATGCATTCACTAATGAAATATCACTTACCAAGCTCAAAAATTTTACCATGTGCCAAAAATTGTCACTTTCTTCTATGTAATTCAAATCTTCCCTAAAATAGAGCACACATATGAGCTAAGTCATCCGTTTAAAATGAACATAGATGGTTTTATATTAATGTGAAATATATAAATAAGGTGGAAACTTGTATTCCTTCATATGAATAATGACATCTTGAAATCTAGCACTCCAACATCACCTTTAGATGATAGAAACAAGTTGGCCCAAATGGCACTTTAGGCCTTTTCTGGCACTTCAAAACTTTCTTTCCTAGATTTGTAAAATGCACTTAATGCCCATAAAAAAATTCTTCTAGAGAAAGCTAACTATTCTAGGTTTAACAATATTTACATCCTCACAAAAGTGATGTGTCAAATTTTCTCCAAGAATATTTATCATCATTGATTTCAATAAAATTAGTAATTTTTTGCCAATATTGCAAGTTGTCTAGTAGGTTTTGAAATGAAAATAAAGTTGATAAAATTTTTGTTATGGAAAAAAACAACTATGCTAGGTTATATTAATTAGGTTTCCTCACAAACCTCACAAAACCCATGTGCCCTAATTTTAGTTCTCTACTCCAAATTCCCTTTCCATAAATTAAAATTCCTCAAATTTGGTGGCCATAAGAAAGATCTTGTACACTCAAAAAATGATGTTTTGATGTAATTTCTTCCAAATATAGACTATATAATCATTACTTCATCTCACTAGAGATATATGTTTCCTACTATGCTTCATCTCTAGCCATGGTTCACACATCCTAACCAATTTCGCATTCAACCTTCACAATATGTTCCTTGTATTAGTTCCCACATAGATTTCATACAACATTCTATGATGCAAACTTCATTACACTGGTGGTAGTTGAGAGATTCAACACTCAATTTTCATGGCATGCTTTCTTTACTATCATCCAACTTGCAAAGTCTTATGCGAACACAATCGAGAGTGATTTGCCTCTAATTTTTAATTATTCTTCCTTCTGGATTTCTCTACTTTGTGAGACTCTAGATGATCATGTGGTATTTGTGCCAATGAAGTGATTATGTACATGATCGATTTTTGTGAGTTATTAACAACATAGTATTATAATACATTGATCAATCTCCAGTGATGCTCATTTATTGTCTTTCCACCCTTGAAAATTCTATATTATTTATCTAGCTCTATCATTGGGGTGTAATCATTGGGCTTGAGAGAGGATCTATCTTGAAAGGAGGGTCTAGGTATCAATGGAGGTGTGTAGATGAGTATACACTTATGTAGGTATCATGATTATAATCTTGTATTTTACAAAAATGAGATTGGGGCTACATGCTTGCAAACATCTTATGGAATACATCAGTGGGATGTAGTTTTAATTGACCTTCCACCTCTTGTTCTTAGGTAGTTTGGGATTTGTTCCTAGTGAGAACTTGAACTCATACCTTAATGAGCTAGTGATTTTAAGTAAGATTTGGTAGATATGACAAGACTTGGTGGATTACATCCTTGGATGAATTTGAGAAAGCGGTATTTGTTAATGGCACAAACTATTTCAATGGTGAGTTGCAAGGAGAAGCATCTATAGAAGGAATTTTTGAGACACCTCTTTCTCTTGACATGGGGGCAGTTCCGAAAATTTTAAATTTTTTCTTGCTAATGCAAGGGGAAAATATAGATTACTATTGGGAGGTGAGGTCCTTTTATTTGATTTGAATTTTTAGGTGGAGTAGGGCATTATTATGCTTGTTGCATTGGAGTATCTTGAGTTGATTGGTGATTTTTTCAATCCTTAATGCAATTTCCATAATCATGGCATGGATCATTGCAGTTTGATTGAAATTTATTATAATTAAGAACTTGTATGTAGATCGATCCTTCCAAGTTGAGTTGAATCACTTCATAGATTCCCTTATCCAAGTATTGAATCGCATTTTGCAATGGTTTTTCATCGCACATATAGCATTTGTGTCGTAAGTTTTGTCTCTGCCATCCATTTCCATTGCTATTGCCACGCTTTTGCGTCACAAATTTCCACAATTCGTCACACTTTGCAACGGTTTTGCGTCACACATATAGCATCTGCGTCATAAGTTTTGTCTCTGGCATCAATTTCCGTCACTGTTGCCATGCTTTTGTGTCACAACTTTCCACAGTTCATCGCACTTTGCAACATTTTTTCATCACACATATAGCATCTACGTCGTAAGTTTTGTCTCTATCATCAATTTTCTTCACTATTGCCATGCTTTTGCATCGCAACTTTCCACTGTTTTTTTTTACATTGGCACGGTTTTGCATCCCTGTTGTGACGAAGTTTCATCTGTATTGTGACAATTTATAAGGTAAACCTATTTTGATGGTGATGACACGTGGAGGGCATATTTCGTCGTTGTTTCCACAAAGACTTGGTTCATGGATATAGCGACGAAAAAATAGCGATGCAAAATAGTCTTTGTTTTCGTGGAAATTGAGACGGATAAGTGTGGAAATACCAACGAAAAACCATCGTAAATTTGGTTATATGTAATAGTGTTGGGAAAGGCACTATGAGTTTGCGAAAAGACAAATCCAAGGATGTGTTTCTTGTTGAAAAATTGAAACCTAGCCTATTAAGTGTCAACCAAACTTGTGATCAGGGGCACATTTTCATCTTTGATTCCTATAAATGTGATATTAGGAGAGAGGACTCAGGAAAATTGGTTTGTACTGCTCCTAGAACTCCTGAGAATGTATATATACTAAATACAAAATTGAATAAGGAGTGTCATATAAATTTAGTAGATGAAATTTGGATATGGCATAGAAGGTTGGGGCACATTAACTTTGAGAATTTAGTGAAAGTTGGAAATCTTGGGGCAGTAAGAAACTTGTCAAAGATCACAAATCCCTCAAATCCTATGTGTAGACATTGTCAACTAGGGAAGAAAACTAGAATAAGGTTCAAAAAAAAATAACACTCAACCTCAAAACCTTTAGAGCTTATTCACACCGACCTTTGTGGACCTACAAGAACCAAGAGTTTGCAAGGAGATTCCTACTTTATGTTGTTCATTGATGATTTTACTAGAATGGGTTGGGTATGCTTTCTCAAGGAAAAATCAGAAGCACTCAACAAATTCAAAGCTTTTAATACCCTTGTTGAAAATGAAAAAGAGACAAAAATCAAATGTCTTAGATCAGACAACGATGGTGAGTTCACCTCAAAATAGTTTGACCTCTTCTGTAAAACTCATGGAATTAAAAGACAATTCTCTGCTGCCAAAACACCTCAGCAAAATGGGATTGTTGAGAGAAGGAATAGAACAGTCTAGGAGGTTGCAAGGACTATGCTCAATGAAGCAACATTATCTAATGGGTATTGTAGGGAAGTTGTAAGCACAATAGTATACATACTAAACAAGGGTCATCTCAGGATTAATAGTAATAAGACTCCTTATGAATTATGGTATGGGAGAACTCCTTTGGTAAAATACTTGAATTTCTTTGGAAGTAAGTGTTACATCAAAAGGCTTGATGATAATATCAGAAAATTTGATGCTAGATTTGATGAAGGTATCTTTCTTGGATATGCTTCTACCAAGAAAGCATACAGATTCTACAATCTTAGATTACATAAGATTGTTGAGAGTCCATATGTCAAGGTGGATGATTTAAAAACAATAAGGATCAAACATCAAGAGACTATACTTGACAATGAAGATGAAGATGATGATGAGTCAGTTGGTACACATGCAGAAGAAGTACAAGAGAATAAATAAGAAAAGTAAGAGGGTGATATGGATACTAGTGAAGATGAAGAATATATTCAAGAAGAAGAGATAAGATAAGAATCCCCAAGAAGAGACATAAAGACACCCTCAAAAATGACTCAAAATAATCATTCTAAAGAACTCATTATTGGAAATAAAAGTGATGGGGTACATACAAGAAGGCAATTGTTGTATCAAACAGAAATAACACTTTTATCACATATTGAGCCCAACTCAATCAAAGAGGCATGCAAATATGAGAATTGGGTCAATGCTATGAATGAAGAATTGGACCAGATTGAAAAAAATCAAACTTGGGAACTAGTTCCAAGACCAAAAAATTAGAATTTCATTGGAACTAAATGGGTGTACAAAAAAACAGTGGATGAGAATGGGAAAGTAATTAGGAGAAAAACCAGATTGGTATGTAAAGGGTATGCTCAGGTTGAAGGGGTAGACTTTGAAGAAACCTTTGCAGCTTTGGCCAGATTAGAGGAAATTAGGATGTTCTTATCCTTTGCCAGCTACAAAAAATTTAAAGTATACCAGATGGATGTCAAGTCAACATTTCTCAATGGACACTTAGAAGAGGAAGTCTATATTGAGAAACCAGAAGGATTTCAATTAAATAACAAATAAGACTATGTATGTAAACTAAAGAAAGCACTATATGGGACAAAACAAGCACCCAAAGAATGGTATGCAAGGCTAGATTTTTATTTACAAGTACAAGGCCTCAAAATAGGATCAACAGACAACAATATTTATTGTAAAATTGTTGGTGATAACATGATTATTGTGGAAGTATATGTTGATGATATCATATTTGGGAGTGATAATGAAAAATTGAGTAAGGACTTTTCTAGGAGAATGCAGCAAGAATTTGAAATGTCCTTGCTTGGTGAACTATATTTCTTTCTAGGATTACAAATAGTACAGTCCAAAAGAGGATTATTTATCCATCAGTCCAAGTATGTTAAAGATATGATTAAGAAATTCCAGTTAGAGGATTTCAAACCTGATAGTACACCTATGACAGTTGGATGCAAACTAAGGAAGGAAGATGAGTCCAAAGTTGTATATCCAAAACACTACAGATCAATGATTGAGAGTTTACTCTATGTAACATCTTCCAGACCTGATGTCAAGCAAGTTGTTGGGATGGTGGTTAGATTCCAAGAAACACCAAAAGAGAGCCATGTTCAAGCCGTGAAACGAATCTTTAGGTATTTGAAAGGAACCATAGATCTTGGTTTGTGGTACCCTAGCAAGGATTCATTCACTTTAAAATCATATTCAAATGCAGATTGGGTAGGTTGTGTAGATGACAGAAAAAGTACAAGTGGAGGAGAATTCTTCTTGGGATAATCATTGGTAGCTTGGATAAGCAAGAAAAAATCCTCAATTTCTTTGTCTACCACTGAAGATGAGTATATTGCAGTAGCAGAATGTTTCACAGAAGTAGAATGGATGAAACAAACCTTACAAGACATAAAAATAGTGTTTGAAGAACCTACTACTATCTACTGTGATAATACAAGTGCTATAAGTATCTCCAAGAACCCTGTCCAACACTCCAAATCAAAACACATTCCCATAAAATACCACTATCTAAGAGATCAGGCTGAAAATAAAAAACATTAAATTGGAATATGTTCCAACACAAGAATAGGTGGAAGACATTTTCATAAAACCCTTAAGTATAGATGTATTTGAATATCTCAAGAAAATATTGGGGGTTGCATCTCTTCCAATCTAATTTCTCCAGAAAATAATACATCAATTGGCATCAATTCAGGGGGAGACATTGATCAAAGTCAGGGGGAGTCATTCAAACCTTTTCCCTTGATGTCAAAGGGGAAGAAATGAAGACAGTATTGCCATCAATGCCAAAGGGGGAGATTGTTGGCAATATGGAAATACAGGTTGGGATTGATGGCATTGGCACTGATGTCAAAAATATGAGACATTGTTGTTCATTGGCATTTACAAAATAACAATGTGCATTAAGGCACTCTGTTACTATAGTACAACAAGCCCTATCATGGACAAAGAAATATGTATGTGGCATACAATAACATGAAAGAAAACAGAGTACAATGAAAAGATCCAAGGTTTGTCAAACAGGAAAAGATATTGATCAATATTGCTACATGATCATAGTGAGGAATATTAACAAAACCCTATGCAGACAGGCAACTAGTCACCATATTCTATGCTCAAATTACTGTGGGAAATTTGACTATGTTGGGGCTACATGTAAATAGTTATTTCACAGTAACTCCAAGAAGCAATACAACAAATACAAGAATAAATACAACAAAATCAAGGCAAGAATCAATACAACAAAAGAAATACAACAAAATCAATGCTAACTCCAAGAAGCAATACAACAAAATCAAGTAATTTGTTGATGTTATTGCACAGTCAAGTAGTTGTGAGAAATAAACACAGAGTTATAAAGCACCTTTGACAAAAAAGGAAGAATAAGGATTGTGAAGAATCCATTATTGAGTCAACTGCACCAAACATGAATTGGCTCGAGAAAAAAAAGAGAAACCGGATTAATTCTAGCCCTTCTGCCTCTTTTAAAAGACACCAATTCTTATCATATGCACCTTGTCATCTTTGTTGTTAAGATTCTCCAAAAGTTTATGGATTACAGAAATCCAGCAGTCACGTTGTTTAGAGATCTTGGAGGTCTAGAAAATACATTCAATAGGCTACAATTTGAGGTTACTAGAGTGGTGGAGTTCTCAGAAGGAAGCAAGATTGCAACTTCAAATTATGATGATGATAAAGGAAATTTTGTATTCGGGATGGTAGAGGAATTGATATTTCCAGTAAGGATGAATCCGAATTTAAGGAAGGCAAGAAGATGCCCACAAATTTCTAAGATATGTGATTGGAGCCTACAATGACGTGTGTAATGCAGAACCAAGTGAAGTTCATGTGTTGTGGAGGTGAGTCGAACAAGAAGGAATATATTATGGACCTCAGCCTTCAATTAACAAATGTTGTAACGTCCTTGGAAGAGGATATCTCTTTTTATTTTGGATCACAACTATTGGATGATGGGGATAATGTCTATATATGTGAAAATTGCAACAACTTAACGCCAGCCCAAAAACAATTGTCAAATCTCAAACCTCCCAACATTCTGGTCATTCAACTCAACATATTTTCTATGGGTGCCTATGGCTCTTGGATTAAAATAAATTGGAATATTATCTTTAAACAACACTTGGTACTGGATAATTTCCGATGATTCATTGATAACTCATGTAGCCCTTCAATTTCATCTAAATCGTATAAAACAGAGAAAAATGGAAGAAGAGAGGAATCAAATAGGATTCATAGTTGGTTTGTCTTCTATAGAAGTGGCACTTATGATTGAACTATTACCATCTATTCAAAATGAAATTACATGGAAGAATCCTCTTTCAGAAGAAGAGGAATAAGTATGAATAGTTGCAGGAGGAGTCTCAGCAACCGTCTGATCTAAAAACTAACGGTGGTGATTAACTTTGCAATTGGGATTTATCCCACATTGATAGTGTAAAACTATTTGTATGGGTTTATACACACAACAGTCACTAAGCTATATCGATGCGTAGACCAAGGGTATGGTGGGGGCTCTAGGTGCTTGGACTCCTTGAGAAGTTCACTAGCCTGGAGCCCGGGACAACCTGTCAGGCCCCCTACCTTTTGGTCAAAATGATAACAACTGTTGGATTGCCGAAAAAGTGATCTTGATTTTTTGTTGAAAAATTTTTATATACATTGGCGCGACGGTCATGTGAGTGACCATGGGCTTAAAAATAAGTTTGTTACGTCAGTTGGAAAGGAGATTGCCAATCTTATTGATTTTTTGGCATAAAACGCCAAGTCTGGAGGGTCACCAAGTTTAGAGGATCACCAAAGCTCGATATCAAGTTTGGAGAGTCATTAATTTCACTGCGCAGTCAAATAAAGGTTTTAAATCTTAATATTGCTAACTCTATCGTTCTTTTTGTCATACTTCCAATTGTGGAGGTTTCATCAAACTGTATCAAAACCCTACATAAACACAAAGATAGAGGATATTTTAAATGTTAAATCCTAAAAGAATCGATAAGGAAGAATTATGATAATGGTAATCACTTGTATTACACACAGTCACTAGATTGGAAATAGATCAAAGTGTGTGGTTATGAAAATACTGGAATATTATTTTATGAAAAGACTGGAATATTAATCACTTGTATTACACACAGTCACTAGATTGGAAATAGATCAAAGTGTGTGGTTATGAAAAGACTTGAATATTATTTTATTTTATTTTTAAATAAAAGGGGGGGAATTTTATTATGTTTTTAAGAAGACATCAAAAGAAAAATAAAATCAAAGTTATTATTCTAAAAAATGAAGAGATGTGATTTTTATGAACAATTATATAGAATAGACATGTTTTTTGGTGAAAAGGTGTCATGTTTGGTGAAAAGGTGTGATGATAGACCTTTTTAATTTCCAAAGATCATAAGTAGCAGTGTGTGTCTCTTGTTGAAGATAGAATATTAATTAAAAAGGATACAGAGCAGAAGAAGATGAATTCTAGTGCATGATAGAGAACATTACCAGAGGACTACATATATCATTTTCAGATTGTTTAAGGGAGGCAGGGAGGTGCAAGGGCAAGTTGGTGCCTGTAGAGGAGTAGGTGATTCCTTGTCAGTTGTAGCTGACTAAATAGGGGGTTGAACCCTCCTACCAGTTGGATTTGGTGAACAGGGGTGTGGGTGCATCATGATCAGTGGGTGTTGATCTAAGAGGAAGAATATCTTCCTTCTATGTAACATGTAAAAACAAAATTTTGCAGTTAATAAGAGAAGTGTTTGTGGTTTTCCCAATTGGGTTCCACGAGAAATATTGTGTTAAAATATTGATTGTGTTAACAAAATAAAAATTGATAAATTAATTATGTCACTAATTCACCTCCCCCCCCCCTCTCAGTGACAAGGTCTGATCCTTCAATATTATGAGGTTGTCAATTTTTAAATTTACAAATTTTGTATTTTGAATTTTGAACATGTAAGAAAAAACTGAAAAGCAAGTCAGAAGCTACGAATATCTTGAAGCCTTTGCAATGACACATTTTATATATAAACTACCCCATTGATTTGAATTTATGCACACTCCAAATTATCTACAACATTTACGACAAAATCGACAATAAAGTTACCATGGCACAAACTATTCATCACCATGTACCTAGGAGCTTCTAACTTATAGTTCAATTGAAACTTTCTACCAGCATATATATGTGGTGAATCAATGCTCATGTGTACCCATTTTTTGAACCCATTTTGTGAGATCGCTTTGGTAAAATTATTGAAGCCTAGTACCATCATACTAAATTTAGGATTGAGGAGGCATTATAATAGGTGGATGAGGACCACTATAGTCATATAAAGGTAAAATGACGTGAGTAATGCAATGGAGAGAAAATATTTAATATAAGTATCATGCAAGTGAGCATGATTAGATTGATGGAATATGAAATACATGTACTATGCATGTCATTAATCCCAACCTATGCAATTCAATGACTAACTCACTACATGATTACTTGCATAGTTGGAAACCCATTGGAAATTTGAAATATATTTAAATGTTTTAGTTATATATATGGTTATAATAATATTTTACAATTATTATTTATATACATATATGTTTTATAATAGTCATTCTTGGATAAAACCAATTTTATGCTAAAATGTCAAAGTGTACATTTAGTAGAGAAGAAGTTTGAATATGCAAGTCACATAATTCCAAAGGAGAGAATCAAAGTTGATCCAAATAGAGTCAATGTGATCACGTGGTGGAAAATTAAAAAAAATCACATGGTGGAAAATTAAAAATATCTCTAAAGAGTGTTTTTGGGATTAATGGAATATTACTAAAGGTTTGTAAAAAAGTATGTCCACCTAGTAGAATTTCTTTGGAACATGTTAAATAAAAACTCATTTTAAATTGACAAGGACAAAAAGGGACAAGGAGGTGAGGTGGCTAAAAGAGGTGTTGTGTGTGATTTGGTGCAAGGATGTACTAAATGTACTTATTCAATAGGTTGGAATTGTTGGTGCATACAGAAAATAAGAAGTACAAAATATGTGAGTGAGAAAAGCTAAATCAATTACATCCTTTAACATGCAATCAATGAAAATTTAAAGTGAAAGGCAAAGAAAACCTTTGAATAATCTTCTCAGTCAATTGCCAATTGATGTGGATCTAGTAAAGGTGGATTCAAGTAAAGGAATCCTCTTTTGTGAACCTGCACACAAATATAACCAAACAACCAACACTACTAAGCATTTCCAAGTCGAAAGTTTACATGCAAGCAACGTGACACTTGTGATATTGAAAAATTTATCGTGTTGATGTCATATAGGAACCTTGTGAAAGTATTGAATGATTATGCACACAATATGCATGGCCCATGAATTGATGTGCCACATAGTAATATATTTGTTCATTTGAAGGATTTGACTTAGATAACTTAGGAATTTATCATTATTTTATGATTCATGTGATTCATTGTGTTTGTATAAGTTGATTAGTGATGTCTTTGGTGTAAACACCTTCATTTATGAAAGTGGGAAAAAATAGTGGAACAAAAATTATTCTAAATCGTCGATAGAGAATATGAAAACAAATGGGGGTCTCTACCAAGGGTGTATCTCCTTGGATGGGGTGAATGATGGAGACTTGATTGCAGATGGAGATTTAACATGGAAATGTGGTGAACCAATGGTTCACAATCCTAAGTCCAAATGAGGGAAATAAACCAAAGTGTAATTGTTTGAGAGCCCATTGGGAAAATGTTAACAACTATTAAGAGCAAGGTATGAAGCTCATTATGAAACCAGAGACTACAAGGACTCCCAATTTTATGGGGAACAATGGCATGGGTGCCAACATGCAAAGCATGATAAACTAGGGAAACCCATGTAAGGAGGTGCATTACCATTCAATTAGGACGAAAATGGGAGCTTATAGGGGTAAATCTACTCACCAAAACATGGTTGAACTTGAAAAATATTCAAAGGACGATAATAGGTAATTTGGATCATCTAATTTTGATTTCACCTATGCTAGGTTAGTGCATTTCTCTTGATATACAATTTTGTCTATTAAATTTTCAATTTTGATGGATTTTGGGCCTATAAACTACATGTTGTGGGTCCTAGTGAACCACATAGGTATTAAAGAAACAATTGTGCATCCATGCATGAAAAAAGATTCAACAATTATGAATTAACACCAGATATTAGGGTTAGTGGTGAAAAATTACAAAATCATGTCAAAGATGTGTGGATATCCCACGTATTGGTGGTAATTGCATAGGTCATATCTTTTGAGGTTGCGCACCATCATAAAATTACATGGAATTTAAGTTGGATGGTCACACAATGTTGACAAAATTTTTTATTTTGATGTTTATAGGTTTTATTGCTTATAAGTGGTGAGAGCAGGAGCATGAGTTCTTATGGTAGTTAGTTTCTAGTGATGTAGATGAGGCACATAATTTGTTTTGTTGATGCAAACTCCTAAATTTACTTTAGATCCCATAGATTCACACTGACCTTATATTCTAGAACACATCATAGGGATGTGGAATATTGAAAATTATTTTGATGTTGAAGGGTAGTGTTTGGAAATAAAAATACAAGACATCTATTTTATGGTTTGGTTATTGGTACGGGGAGAGGTAGCATACCTAAAGATGACTCTTTAGGGGAAAAGGGCCTTAAATGTTTTGATGGACCAAGTCTAAAGGATAGGGACATAGAATATGGAGGGATAGTGCTTGACTAAGAGGATTGAGTTGGTGGGTGGATGATGCATTATGATTTGTATTTTGATGATGGCTAGGGGGGTTCACTTGTGACTCATTGAGTAGTAGGAGAATTTATAACACTAATGGAGAGATTCATAGATGGGCATATTTTTGTAAATGTCGAGTTGTAAAATTAAGGTTGCATAAAGTTGCATAGTTGCATAAAGTTGCATAACTTGCATAGTTTCATAAAGTTTCATAGTTGCATGTTGTATGCATGACATGCATTGCATGCATGCATGTCATGTGCATGTTGATTTATTTTGCATGCATTTTCAAGTCAAGGGCGAGTTGTAACTGAAGTTTCAAGTCAAGTCTCAATCAAAAGTTAGGTTGAACGTAAAATTCCTATGAGCTAGAAACAAACAATCTTCCTAATATTGCAAATGATGTAAATGTATTGATCTAGTGCATTAGCACATATAACACTAGCCACCAAGAATAAATTTGAATTTCCATGTAGAAGATTCAATTTGAATGAGTTGTTAAACTCAAGTTGTAAAAGGTCAAGTTGTAAAAGTGGAGTTGCATAAAGTTGCATAAGTTGAATAAAGTTGCATAAGTTGCATAGTTGCACATAGTTGCATAAAGTTGCATAAGTTGCATAGTTTCACATAGTTGCATAAAGTTGCATAAGTTCAAAAGTTGCATAAAGTTGCATAATTGCATGTTGTGTTGGATCATGTTTTCATTAATGCCAAAGGTTTGATTGATTGATGTCAAGTGATTGATTGATGTCAAGGGATTGATTGATGCCAAAGGATTGATTGATTGATTGATAATTGATGTCAAATGAACAATGACTTGTCCTAGCATGTAATATGTATTTTCATTTATGTGAATGTATATATGTCAAGTGGAATCATATTCATATGATGTCATTGTAAATATGGATCAATGAGTTGTCATTGATACATGATGCAAAGATGAAGATGATTCGATGTGGTTCTCTTTGATATATGATGCATAGTTGGTTTGATGTTAAGATGAGTCATTATTGTATTATCATGGTTGATAAGATGTACAAATGGATGAAATCCAAATTGGTCCCCTTATGGTGAAATCCCTCACGGGAAGATGCTTTATGGTTGAGTTATCCTAGTAGTATGGTTGGAGAACCCATGCTTAATTATGGAATAATGAGATAAAGATAAGTGAATTTGTCAGTGAAACTATCCTAGATGGATAGTGCTTGTAAATCCATTTTTGGTGGTATGTGGAATGTCACATAACTCCTCATGGTTTGAGAGTTATGGATTTACGAAGTTGGAGGACCCTCATATGTAGGCTTGAAGCCCCAAAAGGTCAAAGAAGTCAAAGATCTTGCAAAGAAGAAATTATTATTTAAATGATAAAGTGAAGTGAAAAATTCAAGGAGGATTATTTAAATAATAAAGTGAAGTGACTATTATCACTGGAATTTCATTCACAAATAGTTACAGGAATCCATCATCTTCAAACACCCATTAGTTCATCCATTTCCCAAAAAATACATTTCCAAAGGGCATAAAACTATACAAATTGTTAAAAAATCAGCATGCGCTAAGGATACAAAGGCAGCGCATGCATGTGCGATAGTCGAATGACATCAGAAAAGAACATATGTGCCCGATGCGTGACTGTGGATGAAAAAAGCTGAGCACACCTCAGAACAGTGCATTTATGATTTTGGTCTACCTTCCACCCACTTCTGGTTCATCTCCCCAAGTCGATTTGACACCCAAATCTGAGCCGAATCTAAGTGGGGGACTGGTCAAAGACCTAAGGGTTCCCTAAAGAGCCCCTTGTTCACACTAAAGACTGGTTGAATACTTCCCCAAAGATTTGCTATAAAAAGAGGCCATGGGTGCACTATATTTTTAAGGAATTCATTTGTATTGTTATGCTGCCTATATTCTCTTGGAGAATCCTCTTTTCTCATCAAGAGCATACAAGCACCATTTCATTTAGCCATTCACATCACCTCTTAAGTGAATGGGCTTTGGCTTTCTTCACCATTTCCTTCTAGTTTTCTACTTGTAAGAAGAGCTCAATCATTGGGGGTTCAAGAGCCCTCCCTTGGAGGAAGAGGGGACCCTTAAGTCTCCCTTTCTCTTTGGTGTTTTCCCACTAATACAACTTATCCATTGGTGGCATGAATGTTGTTTTGTTTTTTTCTATTTCCCTTATGCACTCTAGTTTAGTTTCTTGTATTGTTATTAGTTTAATTCTTTGTTTATTTATTATTCTTGATGTTTCTAACTCTTGCATTCACTATTTTCTTGTCCAGCTAACCCAAATGGACTTGAAAGCATCCTTATTTTTCTCATTTAGGTGACGAAAGGGACACAACAGATTGGGGACTAAACTAGGGATTAGTATCAATCCCCCCCCCCCCATTTGGGTTGTTTGAGCACTTCATTTTGGTTTATTTAACTTGCAGGAACCATAACTGACCCATGCCTGCCTGCAAAAAGCTAAATTCAGAGCTGAGTAGAGATAATTTCATCCGAAATTTCTTTCACAGTTGTGTAACAGAAAGTGTGCGGGTTATTTAACCCACAGGCGTGACTTCAGAGCACATGCGCCAAACCAACTGTGTTTCTCAGCGCATTCTACACATTGCACCAAAAAATCATTTTTAATGTCCGCATTGGCACCCAATGCGCCTTTGTCTACTCTACGACCTGCGCATATGTCCATAAAATCATACATTATGCATTCTCCATTGGCCTACCACATCAGCTACACCGACGGAGCTAGTCGTTGGACATAGAATCTCACTTCGGTCACTTGGGCCCTCTATACCCCCTCACATGAACTGCTCCACTCCAGTGGCATATGCCTGGGCTCAGCAACCAACAACCAAGTTGAATACACAGTCGTCATTGGCCTCCTTTCCAAGTCCAATCATCATCCTATTCATCACCTTAGCATCTTACTCGATTCCCAACTCATTGTCCTCGAGATCAACAATGTGTACCATGTACGCGATCCATGACTCTTCCGCAGATACCTGCAAGTTAGACTTTTATCTCGACATTTTGATTCAATCACATTTACACATATTCCAAGGAAATTCAAATAGTAGATCATATGGATAACCTAGTGTTATATTGGCAGTTATCCCATCAAGTTACCATTACACATACATAACTCATCAAAATTCTCTCACAATATACAAATTAGACATCATAAACAAAAAACATTAACACATGTGAACATCACAAAGATCCCA
>SNQJ01S0096270.1:7909-31639 GCA_010110895.2 Picea sitchensis
TTGTTTTTAAAGTTTCTGCAAAAGTCTGAGCTAACAGAGATTCTGGTCTTCCATACCAGTTATCTCTGTTTCTGTGCTTGACTGCATTTTTTTTAGTTTTTATCGCGACCCATAGAGGTACACGCAGCCAGTATAAGGTCTTCACGCGTGTACCTGCACCCTACCTTCCCACAGCCCGCGTGTACATGCTAGATGAGGAAGTATCAGTCACGTGTATGATTCCAGAAAATTTCTTTTAGAGAGGCAGTCATCCTCTCCCCTGTCAGAAACAATTCTTCTCAGGGGTTTTCTGGAACTCTTTCTAGTCTTGGTTGTTTGTATTCTATATCTTAGGTTTCACCTCATATTGGTTTGTTCTATGAAGTTTTCCTTGAATGGTTTTCCTTTTTTCTGTTAAAGTAAGTGTCTGAGTCTTCAAGAGATCCTGGTTCTCAGTACCAGTAGTCTCTTCCTGGGCTGGATTGCTTGGCCTTTCATTTGTCCTAAGATTTTCAGAGATACACGCGGCATGTATAAGGCCAGCACGCATGTACACACACCCTGACTTTACGCAGTTCACGTGCAAACACTTGCTGTTGAACTGTCAGCAAGCATGCCTGTGGAGAAAATTTGTGTTTAAGGAGAGGCAGACATCCTTTCCTTTGACAAGAGTTACACCTCTCAGGTTTTTGGGTCTCTGTCATAGCGGTCAGTAACTTAGCTTTGATCACAGCAATAGCTTTCTTTTTCATTAAAATTTTTTCCTCAAAATTTTCTTTTTATAGGGTTTTTAGACAAGTGTGAGAGCCTAGTTTTAATTTTCTTGTGTGTTATTTTTAAAAGTGACTCTTTGCGATATGTGCTTAGGCCAGAAGTTTTCTTGGTTTTTACTTGTTGATATTTTTCATTTTTTCTTTGTGAGCATTCAAATAAAAAAAAAAATCTTTTATTTTTTTGTTTGGTTAAATAGTGTTGTTTTGCATTAGTAACCAGGGAAAAGTCTTTTCTTTCATAAGTTCTTGACGGTTTACTTAGATCATAAGTAGCTCGTAGTCGAGTGAAATCCTTCTTTGAGTTTGATGTCCAAAGATCTTAGAAAATCTTTAGTTTGAAAAGTTGTTTAAGATTTGAGTTGAGAGAAGTTATTTTATTTCCAGCTTTCTGTTTATTTTTCTTTCGTCTTTCAAACATCACTAGTTTCAATTTCATAACCTTTGACTTAAGACAAGCCATAAAAATTAACACTAAATGTAAAATTCATTAGACTTTTTATGTTTGTAGGGTCAAACAACTAGTTTAGGGTTAGGGCCTTGAATTAGGTTGGAGAGGAAACTCTTCAAGGCCATTAAATCAAACATTGGAGTCTAACTTAGGGAGTGTCAAAGTCCAGTATCATGAAATTTATCCGGGACCCCCCTCTAAAACAGGGGCTAAACACGAGGTCGCGTGTGGAAAGGTAGCAGAGATAACCCCTAAGCTAGACCAATTGTAGTGGAGAACACATATAGAGGGCTTGTCTTGGGATTCTGTCGATTGCACTTGCCACGGAGCTTCACGGGTCTCGAATCTGTTCGAGGTCCTCAGTTGTCTTCCTGACCACTTTCCTTCGATACCCTTGACAGGTTTCAAGCTCGATACCCTGCTCATTGTGGTCTACCCGACTGTCAACTGTACTCGCCTGGTGACTGTTCGCACGCTGGCAACCTAGTTTCCTATCTCTTTAGAGACATACACAGGTGACTACGGGGGTATACCGAGGCACCTAGGATAGACATCGAGCCACACTTTGCAGAGTATACTCGGAGGGTGCTTCCGTGTTCGAGTTTCACTTGCACCGGTAAGTTTCTCTAGTGTTGGTTGTTGTAACTATTCTTCCAACTAGTTTAGTGTTTGCTTGTTTTATCTTGGAGGGACCTTTTTAGTGTGTGTTGTTTTTGAACGAATAGAAAGCACTAGTGTGTCTTTGATCTCCTCACACAGTGGAGGATCACAAGATCCACCGGTCACGAAGGATTTTGGGCCTATCACCGGTTACACTGGAGCCACCTTCGCCGCCACTGAGGCGAAAGCTAGACCAACAAGGGTCTTTTGAAGCGACTGGGTCACAGGAAACTGTACCCGACCAACATCCGGAGGAAACGACCATTTTAGACCTTGGGGCGAAAGCTCTTCATCCATCCAAAACTCAAACCATTGATCTTTCGGTACCCATCATCGTACAGATTCACCCTTACGAGTGCCAGATAGTGTTGCACGCAGAAATGGAAACAAATGTTGCCATTTCTTCTGGGAATTCCTCAATTCCCACTATGGTTGTCACCACGGGGGATATTCCACCTCCTCACCTACCGTCATCGATCTGAGCCACCATGGTCTCGACCACCTCTACCTCGAGCAGTGGTCCAATCCCGTCTATGGCTGCAGCCACTGTCCCTTTCACACCGAGTGCGACAGACCCTTCATTCTCATACGACATGCCTAGCTCAGGTACAAGTCGTGTACTTTCCTACTCCACTTTATAGCCTTTAGGTTTGGGGGCAGGGAGCTCTAATGCTCCTCTGGAAGGACACATGGGGGGCACTTCGGCTCCCTTTCACACTTTCCCTTACGGGGGAGGTCATATACCTCCTTCGTCCCCTTTGCTCAGTGGCACCCACCAGCAATCCACTGGGCCACCCACGCACCATAGTTTATTTGGAGTAGGGAGTCAAGGACCACCTTCTCATAATATGTCGGTCAGTTCGACACCGTTTTCTTTGTTCAGTACGTATGGTAACAATGCTTTCTTGTCAGTTGCTTTCTCGACTAGGGGAAACCCCGGTTACGGACAACCTATTCCTATGCAGGGTACTATTCCTGCACAGGGGGCAAACCCAAAAACTTCTTCCGCATCAGGACCTTGGAATTCTTGGTAGGGATCATTTCCCTCGTCAGGAATGTCGATCTGGGGCAATTCTTTTCACAACCAATGGAACATCGGACAATGTACTATGCCTATGCCCATGGGATCGACATGGGGAAACCCTTCCCAAAGTCCTCCTAATGTAATGCATGCCGAACCATCTATGTCCTATTTTGGGAATCAGCCGATGATGTCTCCTCACACGCAGAATCCGTACACTGGTCATGGCCATGGTTTTTACCAGAACCCAGGCCAGCAGCTGAACTTTTCCTGGCAACCTGGTGCCAGTCAAACTCCAGGTCCCTTTTTCGATGGTTATCACCAACAACCCAAACTACCTTTCCTGGCAACCTTGCATTTGCTAGACTTGACAAGGTTGTTGAATGACCCTATCTGTCACGATCTGCATTGGCCCCCTATGCCGACGAAGTTGCCTTCAGACATACCAAAGTTCGAGGCCAAGCCTAATGAAGATCCAGGAGATCATGTGACTAATTTTCACCTTTGGTGCTCATCTAATTTGTTAAAGGATGACTCCGTACAATTGTGATTGTTTCAACGTACTCTCATTGGGAGTGCCGCGAAATGGTACATTGAGCTCGACCGCTCAAGATACTCTTCCTTTGGCGAATTGGCAATGGCTTTCCTCAACCATTTCCAATTACCTGTGCGATACGACGCTGGCACAAAATTGATGGCCAATTTTGCACAGACAAAAGCATACCATATCTTTGATCACATCCGAGAATGGAGACGTCAGAAGAGTTTAATTAAGGTGCCAGTCCCACCAGTATTCCTGCTAGAGTGGTTCCTTAAGTCTTTGGTCCCACAGTTATCCAAAGACGTCGCGACGTTGGGAGTGTTTTTTGAATAAGATGCCATCATGAGAGCTCAACAACTTGAGCTAATCTACTCTTAGTCCAGTTTATTATACGAGATCTTGCCAAATGCGCCACGCTCAATACTTGATAAAACCAGACAGATAGTTGGACCACATGCCAATGGTATTGTTGGTTCAGCACACACAAATCCCGCTGAGCAACTAAC
Source organism: Picea sitchensis (assembly GCA_010110895.2). Lineage (NCBI taxonomy): Eukaryota > Viridiplantae > Streptophyta > Pinopsida > Pinales > Pinaceae > Picea > Picea sitchensis. The sequence continues at coordinate 11,838 of SNQJ01S0096270.1, forward strand.
GAAGCAATTCCAACAATTATCTATACAACACACAGTGGCAAGCCAAACTACTATTTTGGCTGCTCCCCCTACCCAAACGTCAGATGTACACACAGTGCAATCGACAAATCCAAAGGCCACCCAGCAGCCTGAAGGAAAGAAAAAACAATGAAAGAAGGGTAAGGGGGATAAGAAACCCACTAATAATGTTGGCGGGGGCAACACTGAGAAACGAAAAGTGAGGTATCCATGCAACCTGTGCACGAAAGACCACCCGACCTACCAATGTCCTCGGCTTGCAGAGACCCACAATTTTGTGGCATAGCAATAGCCTATTGTGTTAACCAATCCATTTCAACATGGGCAAAACCTAACCCAAGCCTCTACAAGCGCGGAAGGGGGCAATCAAGGACCCTCTCCATCTTCGAACAATCCCGCATCCGTGAATGTGTATATGATGAAGGGTGATGCTTTTATATCGACTAGAGCGCATGACTACAGTAAACCAAGAACTTCTGAGAATGGAAAAGAAGCTAAACTCCCATCTCTTCCTCTCCAGATCGAGAAGACTTTGGGTGAAACAATGACACACATCCCAAAAGGCACGTTCAAGAAAGCTTCTCACAACCCAAATGCAAGGGTTGCCCATAACTATTCTGTGGTGGAGGATTTGTCTCAAACCCCTTGTGCGATGTCCACTTTGGAGGTCCTCCAAAGCTGCCTTTCCTAGAGGAAAGCTTTGTTAGCCACTTTAGATTCTACCGAGACTTGTAATCCGGGTACAATCATGCTGGATACAACTGACTTAAAACCTCGTCTACCTTACCACGTAGCATTTCCGATAGTAGTATCTCACCCCACAAAAACGTTTACTCGGAACATTTTTCGTACGGTGGTTGATGGGGGTGCCTCGACATGCGTTATGTCGCTGGCATGTTGGAAGGCCATTGGCCAACCTGTTTTGTCTCTGTCACCTACTCTTCTCAATACTTTCGATGGTCATTCGTTCCGACCACATGGTATCTTTCTCTCTTTCCCCGTGCAGTTAGGAGGGAAGACCGTGTGCGTAGAGGTAGAAGTGGTCGACACATCCCTCGACTACAATATTTTGTTAGGAAGGAGTTGGACTTATGCCATGCAAGCAGTGGTTGCTACAGTTTTTCGGGTCTTGTTGATTCCACAGGAGGACCAGATTGTGACCATTGATCAATTGTCTTTCTCCAGACCTGATCCTTCATTTGGGGTATCCGCGGTCCCGATGATTGATAATCCCCAACCGGGCGTAGTCAACGTAGGGTTTGGTTTGTGCCCATCTTTGATGGGTACCTTCGATTACCTTCCCCCTCAAGGCGATGTCAAGTTCATATATGACCACCATAAGGTTGAGATTTTCCAAGTTTCATTGTTTCGCATGACTTACTTCAACAATCCGTGGATACTTCCTTCCCCATCGACCATGATGGAAGGGATAGGGCACCCTGACATTTCCATGCCCTTATCCACAGCTGAAGTAGCATACTCTTTAGTCCAGCAAGCTTCGACCGACAAAGATCCAACTCCTACACAAGAGTTAGATCCGCTTCTAGAGCCTATTTGGGCTCAAGGCTCTCTCGCTGATACTGATTCGTTAGACTTAGTCTTGCCTTCCGACGAAGCAATAATTGAAGCAATGACTAGTCCAGACAAACCCTGGGATGATATCCATCACAGATCATACTTCCTCCCAGAGTTAAGCAAAATCGAAGCCAGACAATTCACCTTGACTATGATTGGAGATAGGTCTTGTCCTATTAATCCCTTAGCTACACATGAGGTTTATGCCAAGGGTAATATGGAAACTATCATTGAAACCATACCGATTAATATCTCCAGAACCCATGGCGTCGTGGAGAATGTTTTCATCGGAGCTGACTGTTCCCCCAGAGAGATTCAAATCTACACAGATCTATTTAAATAATTCCATGACGTTTTTGCCTGATCTTACGAGGAAGTGCCAGGCATCAATCCAAAAATAGTCGAACATGAAATCACAACTTATCCGGATTCTAAGCCTATTCGGCAGAAGCTTCATCCAGTTAATCTCAGGAAAGCAGCAGCCATTAAGGTTGAAGTTGAAAAACTGCTAAAAGTCAGTTTTATCTATCCTATCCATTTGACCCAATGGGTGTCAAATCCTGTGTCGGTCAATAAGAAACAGGGCATGATTCGTGTATGTACGGACTTCCGTGATCTGAACAAGGCCTGTCCAAAAGATAATTTTTCCACACCATTCATCGACCAGATAATTGATGAATGTGCAGGTTGCGAGGCCTTTTATTTCATGGACAGTTTTTCAGGATATAATCAAATACAAATCAAACCTGAAGACCAACACAAAACGACATTCATTTGTCCATGGGGTACATTCGCATATCGTAAGATTCCCTTTGGTCTCAAAAATGCTGGAGCGACCTTTCATCAGGCCATGTCTTTTNACATTCGCATATCGTAAGATGCCCTTTGGTCTCAAAAATGCTGGAGCAACCTTTCATCAGGCCATGTATTTTTATTTCCATGATCTCAAGCATATAGTCAAGGCCTATTTAGATCATTTAGCATCTCGATCTCGCAAGAGAATGGATCATCCCACACACCTCTGACTTATCTTTGAGCGATGTCGCTACTTCCAGATTCGCTTGAATCCAAACAAGTGCATCTTTTGCGTAACATCGAGACGTTTGTTAGGTTTCATAGTGTAAACAACAGGGATCATGGTCGATCCTCTCAAGGTTGAGGCAATAGTTTAGTTGCCTCCCCCACGCACAGTCCTTCAACTTCAGAGTCTACAGGGCAAGGTGAATTTTTTAAGACGTTTCATCGCCAACTATGCCGAGATCACAAAGGGATTTATGTGTTTACTGAAGAAAGATGTTCCTTTTCATTGGGACGATGCTGCTCAATGCTCCTTCGACGCATTGAAACATGCCCTCACAACTGCCCCTCTGCTTCGGCCACCCAACTATAACAAAGATTTCTTATTATACCTGGCGGCCGAAGATTCCACCATCAGCATGGTCTTAGTTCAGGAAGATGATTTGCTCTCAGAATATGTGATATATTACCTGAGCCGAGGCCTAGTTGGACCAGAACTTAATTATTCTCATATCGAAAAACTTGCGTTGGCAGTAGTCCATGTTGTTCAACAGTTTCGTCATTATTTTCTATTTCGCAAGACCACCATCATTGTCGTTGTGAATCCATTTCAATACGTGTTGACACGACGGGTAATAGGCGAAAATATCAGTAGATGGATAGTCATCCTCCAGGAATTTGACTTAGATTTCGTTTCAGCGAAATCCAAAAAGTCATTGGTCTTCGCAGAACTTATTTCGAAACTTCCGGTTGAGTCAGGTGATGTTATGCCCAAAGAGTGCCTATCAGAGGAGATATGTTTTTTATCGCATCTTTGGATCCCTGGTACAGAGATATATTTATATATCTCTAGACTTTGAAGTGTCCCACCTCTGCTTCTCGTGATGAGCGTCGCTGGATACGCCATCAAGATAAGAATTATCTTATACTCGACAATACGTTGTATCGAAGAGGTGTAGATTGCATCCTGAGCTGATGTCTCACTCACGAAGAAGCAGTTATCGTGCTTAACAATTTCCATACCGGAGCATGTGTTGGTCATGTGTCTGGGTTCGCAATAGCCCAAAAGATTTTACGAGTAGGTTACTTCTGGCCGACACTAATCAAAGATTGTATCGAATTGGTCAAGAAGTGCCACCCGTGTCAGATCTTTTCTTGGAAGATGAGGGCACATCATGCTCCCATGTTTCCTATCATCACAGTTGGTCCCTTCACCAAGTGGGGGATTGATTACACTACATGCAACCCTCCTTCAGCAAGGGGGAACTGTTATATCATTGTAGCCATAGACTACGTCATGAAGTGGGTCGAAGCTATGCCAATGTTTAAAGATGATGGAGAGACTGCGGATTTCTTTTTATTCAACTAGATAATAGCAAGGTTCGGCGTCCTGAGAGAGATTTTCACTGACCATGGCAGTCACTTTCAGAACTAGATGATGACCGAATTAACATCAAAGCTTGGATTACGGCAAGAAAATTCGTCACCCTACTATCCCCAAGCAAATGGTTAGGTGGAAGCTGTAAATAAATCTCTTAAGACCATCCTACAGCGAACGATCAACTCAGCCAAGTCAAATTGGCATTTGATGTTATACTCGGCATTATGGGCTTACCGAATGTCTGTTAAGACTGCAACCGGTTTATCACCTTTTCAATTTGTTTACGGGCTGGAAGCAGTCTTGCCTATCGAATGTTAGATCCCGTCCCTAAAATTGGCAGTACAATTTTTGCCAGACACTTCTCCACTTGAAGAACGATTATTATACCTTGAGCGGCTCAATGAGCAACATCGTGATGTGGCCCTAGCCAACGAGGCTCACAAACATAAAGTCAAGTGTCAGTATGATTAGCCCGTTCGTCCTCGGATTTTCTCTGAAGGTGACCTTGTCCTGGTATATGACTAAGATAAGGACCCCCTGGGGGAAGGAAAATTCAAACCCATGTGGTTTGGACCTTTCATCATAAAAGAGGTTCTAAAAAAGGGTGCTTATCGTCTGGTTGACTTTGAGGGAAATTCTTTGGCGGAACCTAAAAATGGGCTCTACCTCAAGAAGTATTACTCATAGGTAGGTCACCTTGGGTAACTTTTTGTAACATATGTATAGTCTTTGTATTATTACTTTCTAGTTTCTTTTAGTATTATGGATGTGTCATTTTTGATGTTATCTTTTGTTACTATGGAAGATGTCAAATGAATCAGTGGTGTTCATTGGGCACGCAGACGGTGCTAGCCAACACACTCGGAGGCTTGCCTCCGCAAGCTTGGGTAATTTTTACACCTTGAGGCCAGTTATTATCTTCCGGAGGTATATGCTTAGGTGACACCACAAACAAGATCACTGAGTACAATGCAGTTATTGATTTGCTTCGTGACACCCTGTCATTTGGTATCTCTCATCTCTGGGTCTATTTAGACACTTAGCTAGTTGTGTCTCAGTTAAATAGACTCTACTGTGTTCATGATCCAACTTTACACTTACGTTTCCTTAGGGTACGTCTCTTAGAATGAAGCTTTGATTATATTACATATTTTCATGTTCCTAGGAGATTAAACCAAGTTATAAATACTCTAGCTAATCAAATTTTAGACTGGAATCTCGCACACATATAAAAAGACATACACATAAACATGTAAATACATTTTTAAAGGAAAATATGATCCATAACACACAAAAAGACATAAAAATCCATATATAATATCATAAGCACCAGAGTACAGAGGTGGATGCAAGCGCCTCAAAAATATGACCAGTAATGAGTCATGGGGCTTATTCCCTCAAAAAATATATACAAGTAGTGCTCTCGGTACGTGAAAAGTCTAGACTAACTAAGGTCAGGGTCTGTGGGCCCTGTTGTAATGATCAACAGTGTTTGCCAAATGCCGAAATAGTCAAACCCACGTCCGTGGTGCCCCCACTACATGAGGCTGCATAGATGGTGGCAGATCCCCAATCTCTGGCATAGGGACTATGCGGGTGAGCGAGGTAAAGTTTCTCTCAACTCGTATCAAAACCCTCTCAGCCTCACCGGCTCGAAGCTCTCCTATTGTTGTTGGTCCCTCTGCGGTGGCAGGTGCGGCCCCTGGCCGAGGACGATGCCTGTTCCTCACATAATCCACAGGTCGTACTGGTCACACATCTGCACATAATAGACACATATATGTCAGATACTCTGGTACAAAAAAATTGATATATATAAAAAACAACATAAAAATTACATATGTTTCACAAAAAAAAAACGATACAAACTTATCCATCTCTCCTCGCTCCTCGCTAGGAGGTACTGGTATCTCAGGGTCTCTCGAGAAATCAATCCTAGCATAAGGGTAATCCTCTATGACTGAGATCTATCATGACAACCAAGCAAAGAAGTCATCATCAAAGGACTCATTGGTCCTTCCAGCACCCTGTCGTGTCAGTAACACTGCCCATCTACAAACCGCAGGAAGAGAGGTCTGATGTCCTCGTACCACCACTCGAGGACTGAAACTAGGAACTCTTTCAAAGGAGAAAGAGCATAGAATCGTCCCGAACCCAAATTTCCTCTGCGCCCACAACCAACAATCTGTCAGTTGCCTCTTCATACAATCCAACAGTGTAGTGCTCCAGTCAAATATCTTTGCATTTAAGCACTGGACTGCACAGTTCATCTATGCATGGGACGCCTGATGTAGAGCCGCAGAACCAGTCATCCACCCAATGAGCAACATAATCGCCTACAGTGATAAATCTATGATCTTGCTTATTGGCACCTGAGATCTTGATCGGTCTGTACCAGCCTCACAATAAAGTCCTATCAACTCCGACATGTTATGAGGCCCCGAATGAAATGTCCGGAAATTGACTGGTTCCCCTCTCCTAGAGAGGCCATTCAAAAAGTATATATCCTCTGTAGTAGGCACCAGTGACTGCCCCTCTAACATAAAGGCCTCTACATCAGGATGCCAATAATCAACCAAGGCATTCAGTAGCCTAAGTTGTGCTCACATAAAAGGACATAGGAAGAATTTTAGCAGACCACATTGCATTAAGGAAGAAACAACATTGGGGTCTTCCCCGGCCAATGCACTAACCTCCTCATGCTCTCTTTCCCTCCAGTGAACATACATCCTGCAAAAAACCAAGTTCAGGAGGGTTAACCCTTGCTTTTTTTTATAAAAAATCCATTAAATAAAGGGTCCATGCGAGCTGTAAAGATGACAGTCGCGTGTACACACGTACAATTTTTCCTCTGCCTGAGTGTACACGCGGCCTATCATAAGATATCCCTCGTGGACCTAGGTCTGACCTTTTGAGGATCGACGCCCCCAAAAAACTTCAAACTAAAAGCATAAATAAAGATTTAAATTGCAAGAGGAGAGAGTTTATACTTACTTGGTCCAAGCAGATGGTTGTTTCATCCATCGAAGCTCCTAGAATCAATTATTTTAAAAAAGGGGAAGTTTTGGATTTTAGTTAATTCATGAATTAACAATGGTGATAATGAGCTACCAACTTCTATTTATAGAGTTTTCTTGGCCCTTTTTGGTCAATTTTTAGACCCTTTTGTCATTTTTTCTAAACTGAAAATCATTTAAGATGGTTCGGGATTTTTCTTTGGATGATCAAGGGAGGTTTTCCTTTGGGTATTTGGAAAATTTTTGATATTTGGGCGTTTGGACGGTCCTTTGGTAAAAAGTCATATTTTCCCAGCTCATTGCATTTAAGTCAGGATTCCACCCCCACTTTCTGTATTTCGTTGTCTTTTCCGCTTTGCCATAGGATCGATCCCACCGAGTTGTGACATGGAACCCTCATTACTGCTTTAGAAGTGTCATAATTTGGTGGTAGAGCCTACCATAACATGGATTCCCTAGGTAGATCATGGTTGAATGATGGTGTCCATGCTGTCACTAACAACTATAGGCTCGAGCGTCCTCCATAGTTTTTCCTGATTACGATTTTGAGCCTCATTTGCATGATTCCTTTTCACTCTTGACCTCACCCTTGGGACTCCCAAAAAATATAATGGGTCTTCTTTTAAGCCCTTTTCAGACCCTCTAAACATGAAAATATTGTCGAGCAATATTGTGGCCTTTCATGCTCGTTAAACTAAAATTTGAAGTCACGTCTATCTGGCGATAGTTTACCCCTTTTTTAGTCTGGAGGGTCAACTGTACGAACAAAGGTATACTCTAGAGGCTTCAGATCCCTAGAAGAGTATTCTCAGGTATAATTTTAACCCTTTTTCAGGCCTGAGGGACTAAATTTATGAAAAAGGAACCCCCACAAAGTCCATAGTTAAGCTCTTTTCAGACTCCCTAAAATTGAAAATATTGTCGAGTGACCTTATTCTTTCAGACTCGTAAAAACGGTCCAGAAGAACATTCCTGACGGAGTCCATAGTTAAGTTTTTTTCAGACTACTTAAAAATGAAAAAATGGTCGAGCGATCTTGTCGCCTTTCATGCTCGTTAAACTGAAATTTGAAGTCACGTCTTGTCGATGCTAGTTTACCCCTTTTTCGAACCGACTAGACTACCTTTGAAAAAGGTACCCCTTTGGAGGCTCCTTTTACATTTTTCATACTCTCTAAATATGAAAAACCGTCGATCTTACCTTCTTTGGGCTCGTTAAACTTACATCAAAGGACGTTACCATTGTGTGTTTTATTAATCACATTTGCATGCCCGCGTCTTTGGCCTAATGCCGACTCCATGTTTCTCTCAACTGAACCATCTGAAGCATGCCTTATACGCAAGCCCTGTAGCACTTTTCCTCTGTGTCTTGACACCTTTGGCCCCTGGAGGATTTTTTTTGAGTGTCCTTACTTTGAACATTAGTCTTGTCCTTGCGCCTCAAACTTGTATGTTTGCAACACTCATCCCTCCTTTGTAATGCAACATTCTTTTATTCTTTTTCCAAAATTATTGAAAAAGACAAAAAAAAATCAAATATACCCAAAAAGAGGAAGGGAAAAGTATTTTCTTTTTATTGGCAGCATAATGAGTCGCCCTTGGATAAATCACATTTGTCCGGTTGTTCGTCAAAGCCTGGGATTTAATATGACCTTAGGAAGTTGTTCTCGCTACATTGAGCTGTGTCCTCCTCCATTTGGTTATTCTTCCAAACATATGGAGAGTTTGCGTTGCCTCCCACCTCGTAAACTTATGTTAATGCCATGCTGCCTGAGTCTCATCATTTGTCATGCTGTGGAAGTTCTTACCAAGCCTGAGTTGGCCCCTCTATAGTTTGTCTCTTGCCCTCATGCCCGTCCATCCTGAAAGTCCAGTCAAATATTTGTTCGAAATCAATGAAGCCTTCAGTCTGATAATCAAGATTCTCTAGTCCATGACCGACGAGTTGTCGAAGACCTCTGGGTAGTGAAGTCATACACGCATATTACAGTCCTACCCAAGTTTTGAATATTTTGAAGTTGTTTCTCGAGCTTTGATGAACTCATTTCCAGCCATCAGGCCTTATCAACTTCTAGAAGATGGATACTCTACACGTATATCTTTTTGATTTCGAGATGTAGCTCCGTTGTGTATTGCTCCCTGCTACACTTTATATAGTTATATGACATGGATCTACAGTGTATTTGATTGGTAGCCATGGTTTTATTTTATCTCGAGAATGGGTGTGCCCGCCTCAATGAGACAATTATTATTTTGCAGATGACACCTCCCGATTTCTGGTCCCTGGGCTCACTTGTTTGGAACATTGGTGAAGATTGTTAATGTATTTCGGCCATCAGATGCTCTTCTGACCTCACACATTAGGGGGCATCTGTTATAACCCTAATTTTCACCAGACATGCTTACCTGGCATCAGGCCATCTCAGATTCCTTCTCTACCAAAACACTGTTGAACAACTCTTCTTAAAAACCCCTTTTATAAAGGCCCACACACAATGCTCCATTACTGCACGTGTGTACACACTAGCTGACCCAAGACAACCCACGTGTACCTACAAAAGTATGAAAAAAGGAAAGTTGTTGATGGAACACACAGCTTTGGGTAAGTTAACTAGACCTTTCGGCCATGCATGGCCGAACATTCGACCAAATACCTAGCTCCTTCTAACCTATAAAAGAAGGGGTAGGGGTCCCATTTGGAGGAGGAGAATCATAGTAAAGAAACTATACCCGATTGAGCATTCCCTTTGTCCCAACCTTTAGCCATCCTTGTGCAAAGAGAAGTATAGAGAAAAGTAGCTGAAAGAAAGTGGAAGAAGAGCCCAGGACTAGGGTCAAGGAGAAGTGGTCGAATTTATCATTGTAAGGTATCATTGTGAAGTTAATAAAAGAGTTGCTTTTCCCGTCCCGCCATATGAGATTGTCATTATTGGAATATTGATTGTATGATTGACTAAATATCTAACCCATTAGTTCATAGATCAAATGAATGTGGAGTTCTTTGTTTGTCTTTAGTGAATGCAGGTCAGCATTGGGAGGAGAGTTCCAGTCAAAGAACGACCAAGCACGAAAAGGGATCGACATCAAACACGAAGAATAAGGTACGTCAACTTAATCTCTTGAGCCTTGTATTTACATATGAGTAATGGGGGTCTAGGCATGGCATGATGGTAAAAAGTAAGAATCTTTAGGTCATTTCTGCATGCATGATAAAACCTTTAGTGCTAGTCCGTAGGAGGGATTTCCCACCCACAACAAGCATGTTTCTCTGTAATGATGACATTTCTTTGTATCTATGGGTTCTTCACTTCCAAGGCTATCCTGAATCCCTACACAGCATCCTGGTGGATATTGGTGGTCTCCCACATATTCCAACTGGCTTATTTTGGAAGCTTTCATGTCAATACATCTTTTTGTACTTCTAGGTCCGTTTTGGGGCCCTAAACAGTGTTTTTTTTGCTTGCCAAAGTCAAATTGTTGACAAAGTTAGAATTTGATGGAATAATGTGTAGTTCTCAAAAATAACTTTCCAATGGGCTATCACGCGCCTAAAACGGAGGTTGTATGCAAAAGTTACAACCCCGAGAAGTTGAGGTACCAACTTACCCATCGAGGCCCACATAACTTCTGGTGTTTCATCTCCTAGGGTTAGTTTTTTGGATGTATATGGTTTTGAAATTCATGAATAATGTTAAAAAGGCCTCTAGAACCTCATTGTGATGATTATGCTCATATGGATGTGTGTATCATCTGCATCTCTTCTTAGATATAGCTACCACAATTCGAGCAAGTTGTTTTCAGTGCTGCAGTTTTACATTTTCAACCTATTTTATTTATTCGATAGAAGTTATTTTTCACTGGATATATGTTGTTGTCCTTAGTATTTATGTGTTATTATATTCAATATGTCATTCATTTCATTCCTCTCATAAATTTGGATCAGTGGTATCAGAGCAGTATGCTCTTCATTTATCTTTCTTCATGCATGTCCCCGACAAGATCTGGGTACAAGAAGTTGGGACTCGAACAGGTCGAGCCTTTGCAAGATCGGTCGCACCAAGCCCAACAAAAACTTATGGGGGGTGAGAAGAAATATGATGGAGGAGGATATCCTTTTAAATTGTTTCTTGAGGAATCCCTTGCACGACAAAGGAACGAAATGATGGACAACTTTGCACAGATCCTTTGGCGGCTAGCCACAGGAGACGCATCTTCATCAAGCGGCCATGATACCCCCTTCAAGGTACAAGTAAATTTTGATATTCCATTATTTGAATGACTGGTAGATATGAATGTTGTAGTTAAATGGTTGAATCTGCTCGAAGGTTATTTTTCGGTCCACAATTTTTTTGATAGGAAAAGATTATTTTTGCACTCCTCAAGCTCGTCCCCCATGTGAAAGACTGGTGGGATACTAACTCTGAGCAAAGGGCCATAGAGGAATCTGAAATATTTGTGGTCACCCCCACAATGGGATTCCTTCATGGATTCCATAAAATAAATGTACCACCATGTTGGAAGCTATGAGGACCAGTACACAAGATGGACCATGCTACGTCAAGAAAGGGGCCAGACAGTACCAGATTTCACCAATATTTTCCATACCCTACACACCAAATTGGGTATCAAAGACTCTGAATGACATCTAGTGTTCAAATAATGTAGTTTTCTGCATAGATAAATTTAGACATAAATGGAGTTTTTGGACATAGCATCATTAGGTGCGGCTTATAGATATGTTGTCATGATCGAGCATAAATTTAAGCAGAAGAGGTGAGAGTTTGGATCTGCAAACACCTCACAGCCAAAGCAGGGCAAAGGAGGCCCCAACCCAAAAAACAAGGGACAGAGAAAATATGGCCATTCTTAGGACAACCAATCCAAGCCGTAACCCAAGAAGGGTAATGAGAAGTCAAAGAAGGACACGAGAAAGTGGTGTGAATACTATAAAATCCCTTTGCACAACATCGAAGAATGTCGCTCCAAGCAGTCACTGATGGTCGAGATGAAATATTCTGAGTCAAAGGTAGATTCTGACTCTAAATCAAATCCAGAAGGCAGAAAGTGGATTATCGATGTCACAACCAACACCACTGTCACCACCACCAAAGTACATCCAAGTGAACCAGAAGAACTAGAGGAAGGGGAACACCTCTTTCACTCACATATGTGGGTAAAGGGGGCTCCACTTCATTTCATTGTCGACAACGACAATCAGAAGAAACTGATCTCATAAGAGGTCATCAAGTGGCTAGACCTGCCGATGAAACCGCACCTGCAGCCCTACACCATCGGTTGGCTTTACAAAGGAAGATATCTTCGCATCAACCAATAGTGTTGTCTTCCCTACGACATCAAGCCCTTCAAAGATGAGGTAGTGTAATATTGCTCCCCTTAAAGTTTGTGATGTTATTTTAGGACAACCATATTTGTGGAAGCGGCGTGCTTTGAATTAGTCTAGACCCCGTAGTGTTATTATTACTTTAGGTAGAAAATTGTACAGGATACCAGAGGTAGCGCTGCCTACCTCTATTTCTTTAATCTCTGCTAAGAAATGCAGTAACATCATTTCACATACCGGGAAGTTGTATTCTTTGTGATCTGTGCTCACAATAAGAAGAAGGTCATTGCCACATCTGTAACCTCTACACATATCCTCTCTTTGCAATAGAAGCAAGTGGACGGGATCATGGAAGAGTACAGAGTCATCTTCTCCTCACCCACCAGGGTATCGATGCACTTCCAAGTCAATCATCCAATTGATCTAACCCCTAGTGCACCTCTGCCTAATGGACCAGTCTATTGTTCCTCACTGATGGAAAATGACGAAATCAAGTGTAATATCCAAGAGTTGCTTCAAAAGGGGCACATCAGACCCAGCTCCTCCCCTTGCGGAAGCCCACTTGTACTAATGCATAAGAAAGACGAGACCTGGAGACTCTGCATTGATTACAGAGCATTAAAAAAAATCACAGTCAGGAACCAGTATCCAATTCCCCAAATTGATGAACTTCTTGACCAACTCAAGAGGGAAAAGTTCTTTAGTAAGATTGACCTAATGTCTAGCTACCACTAGCTTCCCATCAAACTGACTAATGTATGGAAGACAACTTTCAAATCTAAAGAATGTCTCTTCGAATGGTTGGTGATTCCCTCTGGCTTAACAAATGCACCATCAACTTTCATGAGGATGACAGATGATGTATTGAGACCCTTCACCAACTCTTTTGTGGTGGTATATCTGGATGAAATCCTCATCTTCAACAGAACTTGGGAGGAGCATATGCAACATATTCAATAGGTTTTGAGCACTCTACGGCAGCACAAGTTGTATGCCAACTTGGAAAAAATCTCCTTTGGCATGAACAAGGTCCAATACTTGGGATACATTGTTGATGAGCATGGGGTACATGTGAATCCATATAAGATCCAAGTCATATGTGACTGGTCAGCCCCAACCACACTAACCGAGCTTTGGAGCTTCTTGGGACTTTCCAACTTCTACCGACGATTCGTGTTGGGATTCTCCCATATCGCATGGGCCCTCAACCAAGTGACCAAGGTAAGTGGAAAGGAAAAATCCGCATGGGGGAAGGCATAACAATGAACATTTGATGATTTGAAGCATCACTTGTGCTCAGCTCCCGTACTCTCCTTACCCAATCTGAAACAACCATTCGAGATTGAGACTGATGCATCTGACTATGTTGTAGGCATATTTCTCACTCAACACGATCATCTAGTAGCATAACATAGTGAGACACTCTCATATATCATCCGAAAATACCCCATCTATGACAAGGAAATGTATTCCATTGTGAAAGCATGTCATCAATGGAAACATTACATTCTGGGAAAGGAGAAAATCATCCACACTGATCGTAAGCCTCTACAGTTCATACAGACACAGGGGAAGTTGCAAAATGATCACCATCAAAAGTGGTCCACATAACTATAGCAGTTCCATGTCAACATCAGGTATAAGACAGGGAGCACAAATAGTGTCATTGATTGCCTCATTCGACCTCCCATTGCTGCACTCACCATCATGCCCCATTCCTATGGGCATGAGGCATTTGAGTGGCCTCAACTTTATCAGTGAGATCCTGACTTCACCACCACCTATTAGCTCTTGGGTATAGGCGCGAATGTCACCGATTTTCACATTCAGGATGGACTTTTATGCCATCTGGGACACCTTTTTGTTCATGCAAGCAAGCGTGACAAGATTATTTGGGAGGCTCATTATAGTCGAATGGCGGGACATTTTGGTGTGGAGAAAATTGTGGCCATTCTACAAAAACATTTTTATTGGCCAAAACTTCAACAAGACGTCAGCAAGTATATCAGATCTTGCACTTCATGTGCCATTGTCAAGCCAACCATCAAGAATCAAGGCTTATACACCCCTCTTCCTACTCATGATAGGCCTTGGGAATCCATCTCGACGGATTGCATGTCTAGATTTCCATCCACCAAGCAAGGCAATGATTGTGTATTTATGGTGGTTGATCGGTTTTCGAATATGGTCATTATCACAACCTGCAAGAAGAGAATCATAGTGGAAGATATTGCCAAGATCTTCTTCGAACGAGTGTGGTTCCATTTTCGCATTCGAGAGACTATCATCTCTAATCAGGACAACATATTCCTCAGCACATTTTGGTCGAGTCTTTGTTCATTTTTGGACACCAAGCTCACTAAATCCACTGTTGTCCACCCTCAAACCGATGGCCAAAAAGAGGTCACCAATCAGATGATTGTGCACATCCTGTGCATGTATAACTCTAAGCATCCACATACATGTGAGAGTATTCACTATGTTCATCACAGCTACAACAGGGCTCTCCATAGCTCCGCCAGCCATAGCCCATTTCAGGTGGGGCTCGGATTCCAACCCTTGGGTCCCATTGATGTTGCCCTACCTCTTGAAACCACACAGACAAAATCTTCCCATGTTCAGTCTAAGGCCGACAAATCCACCAAATTCATTGAGCAAATTCAACAAATCTGCCAACAGGTCCATGAGATTTTGCAGAAATCTAATGATAAGTACAAGAAGCACCATGATCAACATCGAGTACCGCACAAGTTTTAGGTGGGACACAAGCTCTAGTTAAATTTGCAGAAAGATCACCTTACAGGGCCTCATCGAAAGCTCTGTCCACTTCGCTATGGGTCTTACACTATCACCAAGGTTGTGGGTGACAATGCTTTTGATCTCAACACTCCCTCCTTCCTTGTCTTGCACCCAGTGCTCAATATGGACCTCCTCTGACCATATTTTCCACCATTATTGGACACCTCGGAGATCGCAGAACTATTGACATCAACAGATCTCAACCCTAACTGCATGGAACATGCATCCACTGATCATATAGTGGACACACAAGTCAAGGGAACTCGCCATCAGAGGATCTAGCTTTATCGGGTTGCCAAGGCAGTGTAGCTCCTACACCAAGGAAAGTGGCTCACCCAGGGCCAAATTTAGCAGAAATTTCCTCACTTGATGGGGGAAATCAGTACAATGGAGATCGTTGCTTCCTAAGGGAGGAGGACTGATCCAGGTGGATATTGGTGGCCACCCACCTATTCCAACTGGCCCCTCTTGACAGTTTTTAGTTCAACACATTTCTCTGTAATGATGGAATTTCTTTGTAATTCTAGGTTCTACACTTCCGGGGATATCCTTAAGCCATACACAACATCTAGGTGGATATTGGTGGCCGCCCATTTATTCCAATTGGATTATTTTGAAATTTTTCATGTCAGTACATCTTTATGTACTTACAGGGCCGTTTTGGAGCCCTAAACAATGTTTTTTTAGCTTTCCACAATCAAATTGTATATAGACTTAGAGTTTGACATCATAATGTGTATTTATTGAAAATACCTTTCCAACAGGCTATCACACGCCTAAAACAGAGGTCGTATGCAAAAATTACGACCCCAGGAAGTTGAGGCACCAACTTACCCATCGGGGCCCACATAAATTTTGGCATTTCATATCCTAGGGTTAGGTTTTTTGATGTCTAAGGTTTTGGCATTCATGAGTAATGCTAAAAAGGCCTCTGGAGCCTCATTGTGATCATTCTTCTCAAATGAATGTGTGTAGCATCTACATCTTTTCTCATAGATAGCTACCACCATTCGAGCAAGTTGTTTTCAGTTCTGCAGTTTTACAATTTCAACCTATTTTATTTATTCAATAGAAGTTATTGTTCACTGGATATCTATTGGTGTTCTCAGTATTTCTATGTTATTACATTCAGTATGTTATTCATATTTTTCCGCTAATAAATCTGAATCATAGTGTCCAAAATCACATCTAAAGGCTTTCTTGTGTATGTATTGCTCCCTCATCCTAATTTGATGGTATCCAGAGTGCAAATCGATTTTGGTGAAGTATACTGCCCCATGCAGATCATCCAATATTTCATCTATTCTGGGAATGGGGTATCTATTCTTGATGGTTCTCTTATTCAATGCTTTGTAATCTATGCACATGTGCATAGTTCCATCCTTCTTTTTTACCAAGACAACTGATGATGTGAATGGGATTGAAATTGGTCAAAAATTCCCCATGGATAGTAATTCTTTGATGGAACTTTCTATCTTTTCCTTGTACTTCTTGGGATGTCAGTAAGGGGTAGTGATGACCGGTTTGGCCCCTTCTTCCAATTCTATAATATGTTAGAACCCTCGTCTGGTGGTTTCCTTGGAGGAATAGGCTCAAAGACCCTTTTAGGCTTGTGGAGGATCATTTGTATGTCTGGAGGGTATTGTTTGTTTGTCCCATAATTTGTGTCCATGATGAAGCATTCAACGGCAAAGACTATCTCTTCTCGCCTAAATATGGCATGCATTTTCTTGGTTGTCACCACTCTAGGATAATCTCCTGTCATCCCTTTAAGCGTGACTCTTTTTCCTTCTTCTGTGTTGAAGGACATTTCCATGGTTTTGTAATTACTAGTGATATGCCCCAAGGTGCTAAGCCACTGCACACCTAAAATGATATTCATGTCTAGAATGTCCACCACATAAAAGTCTTGTATCAAAGTGTACCATCCCAATGTCAAGCTCATTTGTGGAATGTACCTGTCACAAGCAATAATGTGCCCTCCTACCACTTCAACCAAGAAACCCTCAAAATAAACTATAGAGATATGCTTCCTCTCTACCATAGCCATGTCAATGAAGTTATGAGAAGCCCCACCATCTATCAACATTGTTTCCCTTTGTCCTTGTACAACTCCCTTTATCTGAAAGGAGTTAAATTTAGGCACCCCACTCATAGAGGAAATGGTGACATTTTTGAGTCCTACATCAGGGGGTAAGGATGCCCCACTACCTTGCGCATGCAAGGATTCATATTCCTCCTCGTGGTTGGTCTACATAGCATGGATAGATCCATCCCCTTCCTCATTTGTCTCCTCTTCACTGTTTTATATCACTTCTGTGTAGTGAATTTTTCCCTTTCCCAAACACCTATGACCTAGATGCCAAGGTTATTTTCAAGTGAAGGAAAGTTGTTTCCATCGTAAATCCCTTCTTGTGGCTTCATCCAACTTCCCCTTGCCTTTTTTCCATTGGATTAATGTCACAGCCCCTAGGAATGATAGGAGGTTTGGGTGTGAATATGTTTTTATTTGTTGCCCCAACTAGATCTCTGATGTGCTCAATAGCATCTTGCAAGGTCATAGGATTAAAATCCTTAACCCATCCTCTTACTGGTTCAGTCAATCCATCTATAAACAACATAAGTAATCTAGATTCTGCCATATCTGGAGCCATCACTGGTACTCTTTGAAACTCCTCAATAAGGACCTCTGCTAAACCTATTTGGTTAAGCTATGTAAGCTCCCTGAAATGACAATCTGGGTCTCCTTTGTCAAACCTGTCAATGAGCCTTTACATGAATTCTTGATACAACGTGATGCGTCCATGGCCCAAGGTGATGCGTCCATGGAACAAGGTGGTTATTCCATGGAACCACCATTCATTTTCCTTCCCCATCAAATATAAAGTTGAAAAAATGATAGCTTCTCTTTCCTTCATAGGATTCAATTGGAGGTAAGAATCCATCATTTTCACCCATGATGTAACCTGATTTTGATCTGATCCATCAAAGGTGGGTAACTCCATTTTTCCAGCCCTTCTTCCAATATCACTAACACTTCTATAGCACTCCTTAGATATCCTTTTCATATTCAAGTGGAAGTACTCCCCTATAGAAACTTGTCTCATGAATCCGGTGCTCATGGCATTGTATTTCCTTTCTGCAGTTTCCCCTTCATCACCCAAACTTTATGAAACCAAGGAATTAGCTTCCCTTCTCTGTGTATCTAGGAAGGTACGAATGTATGACCTAGGGGTGGTCCTGCTAGCTATGTGAGATGTAATTGGTATTCCATCTTTTGGCCCATGCTCCCCCACATGACCTATATGTATGGACTCCTCATGGTTTCCATTTCCCCCACGAGATCCATCAACATCATGACTTACACCAGACTAGGGTGGGTCTTTACCATGTCTTTGTTCCATCAAATATTGAGAGAGAATACCCTAATGTTTACTCTGTTCCTCCAAAAAATATATCATTATGCATTTCCCTCTTTGAAAACTAGAAAAGGATAGTTTAAGTTATGCATGCCCCAAAGATAGGTGGTTTTTCATTTCCTCAAGGTTGTGCTACATAGATCCCTGATTGTTTTGTAGTGCATTCTGCATTGTCTGAGATACCTTTTCAGCTAAAATTTTGGCCTCTTAAGATGTATCATTTTTTGTTTCACGAGTCTCTCCCATATTGAATTCTGACTCTTCCCCTTCCATAATACTTGTTATTGGATGTTCCCCACGGACCCTTCTCCTGGTCATCTGTATTTTGCACAGGTTGGCGAAGGAAATTCTCTCTGTGATCCGGATTTAGGAGCCGAATGAACTAATTAACAAATTGAATACAATAAACACATAGATGTGAAGAACAACACAAATATCTAGTGAAAAATATATTCTATTGAATAAATGAAATAGGTTGAAACTGTAAAACTACAGAACTGAAACACTTTCTTGAATGGTGGTAGCTATCTTTGAGAAGAGATATGGATGCTACGTGCATCCGTCTGAGCAGAATGATTACAATGAGGCTCCAAAGGCCTTTATGATATTACTCATGAATTCCAAAACCCTATACATCCAAAAACCTAAACCTAGAAGGTTAAACTCCAAAAGTCATGTGGGCCCTTATGGGTAAGTTGGTACTTCAACTTCCCAGAGTCGTAACTTTTACATACGACCTTCATTTTAGGCGTGTGATAGCCCGTTGGAAAGGTATTTTAGAGAAATACACATTATGCTACCAAACTTTGATTCTGTCTATAGTTTGACTATTACGAGCTAAAAAATCATTGTTTAGGGCTCCAAAACAGCCCTGGAAGTACAGCAAGATGTGTTGACATGAAAAAATACAAAATATGTCAGTTGTATTAGGTGATAGGCCACCAGTATCCACTTTGTCTCCAACCTAAAACCAGTGTGGTAACCTGTGTTGATCATGGAATTGCTTGTACTTAGCATTGGGTTTCAGCAAAATATCCTGGACCTGTTGGCGAATGTGTTGAATTCGCTCAGTGAATCTAGTGGCTTTGTCGGTCTCATACTAAACATGGGAAGAGTTTGTCTGTGTGGTGGCAAGAGGTAGTGCAACATCAATGGGACCCAAGGGTTGGAATCCCAGCCCCACCTGAAATGGGCTATGGTCGGTGGAGATATGGAGAGCCATTTTGTAACTATGTT
>SNQJ01S0096270.1:34449-57973 GCA_010110895.2 Picea sitchensis
TAGCTAATGATGAGCTACCACCTATTTATGAGGAGGGGCACTTGATCTTGATACCAAAAGATATTTTGGAAGTAAGGGCGAAAAAACTAAGAAACATGAGCATCAAGGAATACTTTGTTAAATGCAAAAATATACCTATAGAATATGCCTCTTGAGAGAATGAATAGGTGATACAACAAGAAGGTTCAAGATTGCTTGTGGGAAAACAATTCCTAGTAGGGGAGACTTTAATGTTCCCCTCTCCTTGACAACAACAAAGATGGACTAAGTAGTCTAGTCACCCCTCTAGACTATAGTCCCATGGGTAAAAATGGGTTGATGAAATAAAAAAGTCACTTAAGGAATTAAAGTGATTTTATTAAAAGTGACTTTCAAGAAGAAAAGAAAAGGTGAAGGCAACTTAAGTGAATAATCGAATCTAGCCTTAGTAAAAATAAAAAAATAAATTCAATTGAGAATTATATTGGGAGGTATAAAAGAGAGAGGAGGCGCCTCACTCCTCATTCTTGTCTATTTTCTCATTGTGATCACTTGAGATCTACAACTTGCGTTTTGAGGGTTTTGAGTCAAGAAACCCTAAAGTCTAGCAAGGAGGTGGAACATTCCTCAGTTCCTGGTCCAAGCTTGGCCAAGGAGGTGCAATATACCTCCCTCTCCATTCTACTTAGACACATATATTCATCACTTAGGATTTGGAGGCTAAGGCGCAAAATTGAGGTATTTTCCAACAGTGAGGCACATCTCCGAGGGAAGAAAGATTCTATTTTATCTAGGGAGGATAGATCAACCTTTCCACCTTATACATGGTTCATTTCTAGGGCCAAAGCACTCTTTTGCAGCCTTTGCTTGATGGTTTGTCCCGCTATATGATTTATTGTGGCTTGGGCCGAGTTTTCTGAAGGAGGGACACATTTTCACTAGGGAGGTTTAGAGATCTAAAGGAAGACTTCAGGGTTTGGACTCAATCTTTCTACACCTCTTCTATTCACCCCCTTATCTACAGTTTGGCAGTAGTTTTATGTTATTTGGTGACCATCTCCAAGAGGGTCGAAATATTGATCTTCTTCAGCCATCTAGGCCGTACTATTTCTAGATCCAACCATATAGAGGCATTGCAACATAGATCGAAGTGTTTCAGCCATAAAGGGAGAGACATTAATCTTGTATTGAAATCTCTTTAGTTGTGGGAGTCTTGGAGATCATCCATCTTTCTATATCTTATCAGATCTGCAGATCCATGTATGAATATCACTTATATTATTAAATAAAGGTCAGATATGAAGCTTGCTATCTTTATTTGTGTATCTCCTTCATTATCTTGTGCTCCAAACTTTTTGTGATGTTATTTATGCAATAAAAACTCAACAAAACACTTATGCACATCTTTCTGTAATAAAAACCTACAAAACAAAACACCAAACAACAAACAAGAAACCCTAGTTCATGGCCRAAATTGCTTGGGAACATTACATTGCTTAAGAAAAAAAAATCATTGATGATCCAAGGGAATTCTTGCCTTYGAGTGAACCTTTCTCTTTGTAGTGGAAATTAAACCCYGTGTTTTCATGTCCAAAGTGAATTTTCACTTTGCCAAAGACTTCACAAAAATMTAAATGTCCTCTTCCCAATGAAAACATAGTGTCGAAGTACACCATCATCTTCCATACCTTGTATGCAAATTTGTCTATGAAGGACTCAGAGTAGYACTTCGTTCTCAAATATCGCAATGGCATACATAAATACATCCAAACAAAAGAATAGGGGAAAACAAAGCATCATAAATTTCCACACTATAATAGTAAACACARAAAATTATGTTTGATGCCATTGATTTAATATTTAGCRCCATTGATTTAATAGAATATATTAGTGCCATTTATTTAAATGAAATCTAACTTTCCGAGATTGATTTTCCAATTGTTTCCGTTATGTTGGAGTCAATCCGATAGATGACTTAGGGATTTTTAAGTAGAGAAAAAMAAATTRCATAGTGAATCATTTTCATATAAGTTTTTTAAATAAAAATTAAATTATGTGGTTATTCACTAAAACATGGTTATGAAAATGGTGTCCATTGCTCTTAAGCATTGGAGCAATTGTAATTGTTGAAGAAGTTAGGAATTGGAGAAATTGTTGACATTGAAGAAGTAGGTTAGGCATTAGAGTAATTGTAGTTGTTGAAGTAGTATGTTCAAAGCTCTGTGTAGTCTTTTTTTTACTCTACCCAGTGGTTGTTCATATTCAAATATGTGCACTAAGAGGCCTACGTTCAAGTTCTTTGTTTTGGAGCAAGAGAAGACTTTTCCTTCATATAGGAAGACAACACATAGCAATGCTCAAAGGAAAGTTTTCAATGAAACACAATGCTTATATAATCTAGCGTTTGAATCTAGAGTTTGGTTACCACTTTTCAACACAATGCACCTAAGAAAATCTTTGTTTAAATATACATAAATACATTTCATGATGTAGGTAGTAAAAACACAATCATGGGTTTATGTGGCCAAGGATATGGACACATCCAAAGAATTTAAAGTAGTTGTTAAGGTTTCATAACCTAAATTCCAAATCGAGATGAATTAATTTGACCCATATTGGGACTACCATTAGAGCTTACTTATATGGGGTGAAGCAAGGCTACCACAATTTCATAAATAAATCCAATTAAGTAGGATATCATAATACATTGTTTCTCTAGGAATCCTACGAGAAACATAAGAACAAGAGGATGGATAATTTCATCCAAGTCCTTTGATGACTCTCGATAGTAATGAAGGCACCTTCAACAAGAAGTCATTTTGAAGGAACAACACCCTTTGAGGTACAATTTAATTATGATATTGTTATGTTTGAAGGTAAGATAGATGTAGAATCTTTGGAGAGACTGTTAGATTAGTTAGAGGGTTATTTCTTTACTCACAACTTTTTCAACAACAAGAATATTACCTTTGCACCCCTAAAATCTCTTCCCTGTGTCAAACATTTATGTAACACACATTGTGTGAAACATGCTATGTGGAGTTACTTCACACACACCTAGGATTTATTTTTCCTAAGGTTTTTCCTTGTTTATTAGTCATTATTTAGTCTCCTATATTTTAGGAAGAATATTCCTCTAGGGAGAATATTCTCTTCAGTTTTCACTTCAGTTTGATCAATTGAGTGGAGTCTAGTTGCTACATTGGGATTATCACCATGCAACATTGGGATCATCACAAACTAATGCACATTATCCTTGGGATCATCACCAAACTAGCACATTACGCATGATTCCCTGATCTCCTCCTCACTTCACTCTATTTCAATTAGTTAATTAGAGACTGGTAGACTAGTTAACTTAGCTAGGTGACAGTTCACTCTCGTAACCGTCTGAGAGACTAGACTAGGTGGAAGCTCACTCCTGTAACTGTTGGTGTGTGTTCAGATCACTCTAGACCACCACTATGGCGCATTGGATTCTTCTCTAGTGCACATTGGTTGATTTATACAGAGTATATCATGTGTAAATTATTCATTATTCATTACGGTTAATGCAAATTCTTCCATTCTTTCTCTCTTGCTTCTTCTTTCTCAATTTCTCTCTACAAATGTGTGTGGTATTTTCTAGCTAGATCTATTATGTGCAGGTTCAACACATTTACATGGTATCAGAGCCGACATACTGCTAAGAAAAAGATACACCAAATTATTTTTGCAAGTACTGAAGATTGAAGAACGCAGAAAAGATGGATTATTCTCCAACAATACTTCTCACACCTCATAACTATTTGAAATGGAAGCCAAAAATTCTACTTCAGCTCAGATGTAGAGGCTTGTACCAAATAACTATGGAAACATAAGTAGAGCCTAATTCCGCTGATGATAAAAACAACTTTCTCAATAGACAAGATATGGCTATTGGATGTATCTGCATGTCTGCTTCTCTCAAACTTTTGCATCAAGTATATGAAGAATCACAAGAATCAACTCCAAATGAATTATGGACCAGATTGGAGGTTCTATTTGGGAATAAAGAAGATTGTCAATATTTCATGCAGGAGGTTGAATAGATAGAGCCAAAAGAGGCCATCAAAAGATCAAACATTTTATTCTGAAGAGTCTTCTACACAAGTATTTGCAAAAATTTGTATTCCATTAATTGAAGATGATGTCTAATCCATTTCAGATTTGTTTTCTGAATTTCATGTGGAATATATATGGCATGCATCTCAAGGGTCACATGCAGACACTTTTCCATGCACAATGCATGCATCTCAGGAGACAAAAAAGGAGCCATGCACATCAAACTTAATTATGATATTTTCTAAGCAAAATTTGTAGAAAAAAATGGATATTTGAATTCCTCTCAGGAAAATATCCAATTTCAAAAAAGAAAATCGTCCGAAACAGAGTACGGGAAGTGAAGTTATGATCATTTTAAAATCAACAAAATTTCAACATTTTTCTGAAAATGACCGCACGGTTTTCAAAGTTTCATCCAAACTTTATTTGGATCTTCTTCATTACAAGAAGATAAAGTGGATATGTGTGGAAATCTCAATGGTGCATCTACTTCATCAGACCCGTGCATACATCTACATCTTCAACAAAATCTTCAACGAGCACAAACTTGCACAGTTGCGAGGTCTTCTTGGAGTGAAGGACAAGGTTGCTTAGCAACTTCTTTTTGTTCCTTCTCATTACCTAACATGGCCTTGTTTCCGGGACCCATTCTTTATTTTCACCATAGTGATGTTCAGGGGGGGTGTTGGAGTTACTTCACACAAACTAGGATTTATWTTTTCTAAGGTTTTTCCTTGTTTATTATTCATTATTTAGTCTCCTATATTTTAGGAAGAATATTCCTTTAGGGAGAATATTCTCTTCAGTTTTCACTTCAGTTTGATCAGTTGAGTGGAGTCTAGATGCTACATTGGGATTATCACCATGAATCATTGGGATCATCACCAACTAATGCRCATTGTCCTTGGAATCATCATCATACTAGCGCATTACCCATGATTCCATGATCTCCTCCTCACATCACTATGTTTCAGTCAGTTAACTGAAGACTGGTAGACTATTTAACTCAGCTAGGTGACAGTTCACTACCGTCACTGCTCRAGAGACTAGACTAGGTGGCAGTTCACTCCTGTAACTACTGGTGTGTGTCCAGATCACTCTATACCACCACTATGGYGCATTGGATTCTCCTCTAGTGCGCATTGGTTGAGTTATACATAGTATATCATGTGTAAGTTATTCATTATTCATTACGGTTAATGAGAATTCTTCCATTCTTTCTCTCTTGCTTCTTTTTTTCTCAATTTCTCTCTGGAAATGTGTGTGGTATTTTCTAGATAGATCTATTTTGTGCAGGTTCAACACATTTAAATGCTAGATATTTTTATGAAACATATGGATTATAAGCCACTTGGAGGAGTATCACTATGTTGGAAACTATGAATACAATGCATAAGATGGACAGCCTTGCAAGTAGGTAAAGATCACATTATTCTAGAGTACACCAAATCTTCCATACCTTATGTGAAACACTAAACATTGGGACTTCGAGCAACACTTGGTTCTCAAATTTCATAGTGTCCTACATAGATACATCCAAATTGAAATGGAGTTTGTGGACATATCTATGTTAGGATTTGTTCACAATTATGTGGTCAAGAATGAGAAGTTTTTTTGGAAAAAAGGGTAAGAAAGAGTTTGGGGCCAAAAATTGGCCATATACAAAGAAAGGTAAAGTTTCACTTCCTCTCAAAACAAAGGGCATAACAAGGATATCCAACCTCTAGACAACCATTTTGAGCAAAACGCAAGGAATAAGAGCATATATNGGTAAGAAAGAGTTTGGGGCCAAAAATTGGCCATATACAAAGAAAGGTAAAGTTTCACTTCCTCTCAAAACAAAGGGCATAACAAGGATATCCAACCTCTAGACAACCATTTTGAGCAAAACGCAAGGAATAAGAGCATATATTTGAAGGAGGAAAACATGCAAATGGTGTGACACCCATAAAATCCCTTGGCACAACAATGATGAATGTTGTTCCTAACAATTTTTATTTGTCAATTTGAAAGGCTCAAAGTTTGTTTCATCCTTGACATCACTAAATATGATGAATAAGGGAGTTTAATTTGAGGAAATTAACAAAGGAGAATGGATTTTCCACTCACAAACATGAATGGAGGGGCCACTACTATATTTCAATGTTGATAGTGACAACTAGAAGAACATGATCTCAGTGGAGGTCATCAAGAAGATGAAGCTAACAATGACATTGAATTTTAAGACGTGCAATGCCGATTGGAGAATCTATGGACGAGACATCTGCATTAGTCACTAATGTCGCCTACAATATGGCATCAAGCCCTTAAAAGATGAGGTATCGTGTGATGTTGCCTAACTTTAGGTTTGCAATGTCCTTTTACAACATTTGTATATGGAGAGGCATCATGTTGTTTACTAATCTAGGCCTCCCAATGTCATTTTTACTCAAGGATATTAACTATACATTTGTATATGTAGAGGCATCATGTTGTTTACTAATCTAGGCCTCCCAATGTCATTTTTACTAGAGGTATCCCCAACTACCAACATAGTCTCTTTGATCACTACCAAGCAATGCAAGAAGATAATCTCTCAAACTAGAATATTTGTCCTCTTTATTATTTAGTGGAAAGGAGCAAATAAAATCATCTCCCACTCTAGATAAATCTTGGACCGTCAATCTCCATTGATTTTATGTGGGTTTTTCCCGAATCAACCAAGCATGGTTACAATTATGTTTGTGTTGTTTCTTGGTGCTCTAAGATGACTGTTTTTTGGGACCTTGCAAGAATAGCTTCACAATAGAAATTGTTTCTTAGCTGTCTTGCAAGCATGTTTGGGTTTATTTTGGGTTGTTAAAGATCATTATCTTGGATAGTGTCAACATGTTCCTAAGTATGTTATGGTCTAGCATTTGTTCCATTATGAACAAAAAACTAACCAAATTGATTTCCTTCCATCCCCAAAGTTATTGAAATGAAAATTTGGTCAACATGGTGATTGTACATATCCTCAAAATGTACAACTCCAAGCATCCACGTACATGGGACAAAAACCTTCCATATGTTTAATGTATCTACAACAAGACTTTTCATAGTTCTATTAGACACATCCATTTTCAATGTGCTTGTGGTTCCAACCATTGGCTCCAATTATTGTAGCTTTTCTCATTCCTCAACATAGGGAGAGTCCTTCCCTGCTCAAAATGAGACAAAAATATCAACCAAATTTGTTGAATGGATCTAGCACATCCAACAACAAGTTCATGATATTTTGGAGAAAGCTAATGCCAAGTAAAAGCATTGACATGATCAACAGTTAGAGACAAGGTATGGTCACAATCACAAAAAGAGAAAATCACAACTCACTATAGGGATATCAAACCACTTGATATGGGCCTTTCACTCTCACCAAGGTTGTGATTGAGAATTATTTTGAATCAGATATTCCACCCTTCCTTAGTTTACTTTTTAGACATGGTTGATGATACCTCCAAGAGACATTGTTTCGCTAGAGGTAGGATAATATCCATACCCTTATGAGAGTGATGATTGGACATTGGGCATTTGATAAGGTAATTTAGCTGCCTCCATCTACCATTGTGAACCCTAGATGATGTTCATATATTTTATGATTGAATTTCAAAGTTGCAATTCCATTGAAATTAGTGTAAAATTGGGATTTATGATTCATAGGGTTTTAAAATATTTATCTACATTAAAATTAATGCTAATATAGGGACCCTAGCTTGAGGAAACCTTCTCCAGACAAAATGCTAAGATAGGGGCCTTATCTAGTAAAAAGGTGGAGTTGGGTGGAGTGAAGCTAGGAATAGATTGGTAAGTGCCTTGAGATTCCCCCCAATGAAGGAAAAATTGTATCCTTTATAACCCTACCCATTGTGTAAGCGTTTGGAATATTATTGGAGTGTACCCCTTTATTTTTTTTTCCTCCACACAAAGCAAGCACCAAAATTTAAGGTGGAATTCATTCTATTGTTATGTTTACATAACAAACAAACATCATCTAACTCCTTAGCACTTGAGTGTAATCATTGTTGATCCAAGTGAATCATCACCTTGCAATGAATGTTTTTCTTTGTACTCACAATTGAATATTGAGTTTTCATGTCCAAAACAAATGTCCACCTTTCAAAAGATTTCAAAAAACTTTGAACTCGCTCTCCCATTGAAAACATAGTGTAGTGGTTTCATTAAACAATTTCCTGGCATGCTTTTGTGTTTGAAACTTTTTAGATCAATTTGTCTCAACAATGGGCTTATTCGATCTAGGTGGTCATCTAGGGCCATGTTAGAAATGATATGAATACTAGCAATTTTTCAGTCATGAACTTCTAATGCACTTTTGAGACTTTCTCCTATGTATTTTTAGGTTCTTACATGCAATGTTTGGGTATCCAAATTGATCTACAAATTTTATTTCAATGATCTAAATAATACCGAAAACATGGCAACTAGAGAAAACTTATGGTCCCAACAAGACTCCCTTTTTTCTAGACAATGTAGCTTCATCCAACTCAACATTCACACTTAGTCCTAACTTCATGTTAAGGCTATGATTATTGGATGTCAGGTTTTTTTCGAGCAAGAAACTTTGGGAATTATTATAAAATGTAGTTTTTAGTGTCTTGTGAGGTCCTTTTTACAAATGAGCACATCAAACACATCTCTTCTCAAAGACAGTTACCACCGAGTCTAGCCATTGTATTTTCACAATGTTTTTCACCATATTTTAATAATAGAATTTGATTCTCATTTTATCTTTATGTTATTTTCTATGTTAGTGTTATTTATCATTTGGTTCTAAACATAATCCACATCAATGGTATCGAAGCAATTTTCCCTTTGTTGTTTTTTCATGCATGTTCCCCAAGAGGTCAAAGTACAGGGAGATAAGCCTTGAACTAACTGAGCATGGTGAAGATATTCCTCATTGATTGAAGCAGCCTTTGAAAAAATAAGGGAATATGACTGAGCATCACATTGTTTCTCTAGAATAACTTGAGTGATAGATGAATGAGATGGTGTATCATTTAACCTAGATCCTTCAGTGAATCCCAATAACAAAGGAGGTACCTTAAACAAGTAGTCATTTTGTAACAATGACAACCTTCAAGGTACAATTTAATTATGCAATCCCTTCATTTGAAGAAAATATAGAGGTAGAAGCTTTGGAAAGGTGGTTTATCTTATCTATAGGGTTATTTTTTTGTTCAAAAAATTTCCAACAATAATATATTACCTTTTGTACACGTGAAATCCCTTCCCCATGTCAAACATTGGTAGGACATTGTGTACAACATGTTACAAGCAATTTTGAAATGTACAGGGAAAAACTAGAATGGAGGGATATTATCAAATCCCTTAGGGAGGAGTATCACCCTATTGGAAGCTATGAAGACTAGTACATGATATGGACAACCTTGACGACTCAACTATGTTGAAGTACAACAACATCTTCCATACCTTATGTGCAATGTTGGGTATGAAGGACTACAAATGCCACTTGGTTCTCAGAAGTTGCAGTGGTCTACATTGATACACCAAATATAAATGGAGTTGATGGACATCTTTTCATTTGGAGCCACTTACCATTATGTTGTGAATATTGAGGAAAAAATTCGATAGAGGGGTATGAAAGAGTTTGGGGCTGAAAATCCACCTTAACAAATAAAATATAAAGGTAATGATAAATCTCACAATAAATAACTTAGCAAGGATAACCAATCTTGAGAAGACCAATCCAAGAAACATGCAAATAAGAATAAAATGAAGTCAAAGGACATAGGCAAATGGTGTGACACCTAATCCCTTAGCACAAAAATGATGAATGTCATGCCCAACAATTTTTATTATTTGACCTAGAAGTATCATAATCTTATTTGGATCTAACAACACCAAAGACCATGGATAGGGGGGAATAGATCATCAACGTGGAACCTAGTGTTACTATTACAACTACAAAGGTCCAACAAGAGGAACTTGAGGGACCAAAGGAAGGTGAGCACCTCTTCCACTCAGATATGTGGGTGAAGGGGACACTACTACATTTCATTGTTGACATATGTTGCAACAAGAATAACCCAATATTAGTCTAGATCATCAAGAAGATGAAGCTAACAATGATGTCGAACCCCTAGGCATACCACATTAGTTAACTAATCCAAGGACAATACATCCATGTTAGTGAACAATGTCACCGAGCATTATGAAACCAAACCCTTCAAAGATGAGGTAGTGTGTGATTTTGCTTCTCTTGATGTTTGTGATGTTATTTTAGGAGAACCAAATATATAGAAGTGAAATTTTGTTTACAAATCTAGGCCCTACAATGTCATTGTTACCTAGGGATATAATCTCTACAAGATACTAGAGGTAGCCCCAACTACTAACACAATCTCTCTCGTCACTACTCAATAATGGAGGAAGATAATCTCTCAAACTAGGATATTTTTCCTCATTGTTTGGTTAGAGGGAGCAAAGAAACTCATCTCCCACTCTAGATTATCCTTGAGAGTCAATATTCATGGAATTTATGTTAGGTTTTCCCTCAACCAAGTATGGTTAGAAGTGACTTTTAAGTCACATTTTCATTTCATTTTGGATTTTCCTTACTTAAAGCTTGTGGCATAACTTTTTGATTGAAGATTGTGGAGATAATATGGGTTTCGTAGATGTTTCTTGGGTCTCCCATTACATAAAGGGTAAGAATATCCCACTATTTTTAGTTTTCCCCAAATCATTATCTTACAATATGTATCGTTTATTGTGTTTAATGTGTTTTTTATTTTATTTTAGGGTTTGCAATTTATTAGGGGAATGGTATTTTATGGCAGGGTTTGGAATTTTATAAAAGTAATTGCATATATATGAACTTTGGGGTAAGGTTGTGAGTTTCGGGGCATATATGCCCTTGCTAGAGTTTTACAAGTAAAAAATTAGAACAAAAATTAAACACAAAATGAAAACAATATAGGGGTTTAAGGGACTAAGCTCATCTCTTCCTCCTCTTTTTTCCTCTTCCTTGTTTCCCCAAATCCTCATTCCTCTTCCTCTTTTTATCGAATTCCACCCACCTCTTGCACTGTGTTTCCTCCTTCTCCCTCCTTATTCTTTCTCCTCCTCCTCTTGTTTTCACTCCTGCTTCCTCTTTTTCACCAAATCCTCCCTCTTCTTCCACTTTGTCTCCTCCTCCTCTTCCTCTTGTTTTGAAATTCATCATTCCTCTTCTTCTTCCCCTTCTTCCTATTCCACTTTTTACCTACATGCTCCTTATTTTTCCCCAAATATTCCTCCCTCTTCCACTTGAACTTTCCTCCTCCTTCCTTGTTTCTATTCCTCTTTGTATCCTCTTATTCTCCCCCTCCTCCTGTTTTTCAACTCCTCCTCCCCCACTATTCTTCTTCTTATATTTCCCCCTCTTCCTCTTGTTCCTCCTATTCTTATTCTTCTTACTCTCCTTCTTCCTCTTCCCCCCTCCTCCTTCCTTCTTCTTAACTTGCTTCTTCCACGTCATCTTCCTTTTTTTCCTCCATCTTTTCTTCCCTCTTTGCCCTCTTCTCTCCCCACTCTATTTTAGTCATTACACTTATGTCCTAATTATTTTTCAAYGAGTCTCTAATTATGTAATTACCTTGTTATCAATATGAATTCAGAGATATCTAAATTTAGAGGTCACGATGACAATTTTATAAGAAAAAAGYGTAAGGAAAAATAAAAGGGGTAAAATAATTAGTTGACATCAATGGAAAAAAAACAAAGGTGAATAGGTATCAATTATCACATATTTTATTTTATTCGTGAGGATGGAAATATTGTGGATGGAGAGACCTTGTATCTCTAATGGAGGTGACCATCTTCTATAACTAGAGGTAATTTTTATCTTATTAAATTGAGTCCTTCATTTTATATTTACTTTTTTCAAGTTAAAGAGAAAATCAAATTTGTACAATGTTTTTCACTATTCTTTCATTAATAGAATTTGGTTTTCAATGTGCATTTATTATTCTCTATACTATTACAATCTTTCATTTTGTTCCCAACAAAATATGCATCATTATTAGTCATTCCTCATCAAAAGGTCCCTCATAGATGCATGTTTATGCCTTCCAAAGACAGTGTTTGGACCCTTAGTAGTGGTAAGAAAATATGCATACCCTTTAGGCACGAAAGCTTGGGAATTCAATAGGGTAATTTAGTTTCCTCTATATAAAATTCTAATATCCTAAGGGTATATTACTATTAACGTGATACTGTCATTATAGTCATAGAAAATAATGTATATTTGAAGAAGGATAAACATTCTAAATTTTTGACTATTTTCAGTTTGCCATCACCAGAATCCAACAAAGCAATCTCTATCAAAATTGTAGTTTTGGATTGATGAAACTATTGTTTTTAATGTATAAATGGATTCAACACCCTCAAATACCCCTACTATAACCAAATTATGAAATGTTAATATCAGATATCTGTGATTCCATCAACCCAAAATGATTCTGACTAGATTTAAGCCAAAAATTTTGGTCTCCCTTTCGATTGGAAAAGGGTCAGTTCATAGCTAATTTAGACAACGACAATGTACATTTATGTTGTAGTAATGATTAAGTCATCCCTTTTCCAAAAGGATATGACATATCACTCAAACATGTAATTATATATCAATGTATCATGTTAGCTTTTATAGCTCGGGTGGTACTCCACATGTTTTGTCTTGTATGCGGAAGTGACCTTGTATTTACACTACTAGGCACTTGACTTTGTATTAGGTTTTTATAAAGTTGTAATAAAGTGGTTCTTTTATTAAAGTGACTTTTTATTAAGTGTACCTTCTAATATTAAAGTGACTTTTTT
Organism: Picea sitchensis; assembly: GCA_010110895.2. NCBI lineage: Eukaryota > Viridiplantae > Streptophyta > Pinopsida > Pinales > Pinaceae > Picea > Picea sitchensis. The sequence goes on from SNQJ01S0096270.1 coordinate 47,368, forward strand.
TCATAAAGTGCACTTATGTTATAAAGTGAATTTGTACTTTAATATTTCAAGTGATTTATTTTGGAGGGAATGAATCATGTCTATTGATCATGTAAAGGCAAGATTAGATCTTGGCCATTGGATTTAGGGATGAGGAAGGTGAAAAGACACTTGGAAGGTGAAAGGTCACTTTCAGATTATAAGAGAATGCCTAGGGTAGTGTGCAAGACAAGAGAATAAGAGATTGAGAGATTTTCAAGAGAGCTTTGAGAAGGAGAGGAAAGGGCAGCAAGTTGGGTGAATTTCCCAAGAGATCTTGGGAGCATTTCCCAAGGCATATTTATGTGTAAGAGATGCTAGAATTTATTGTTGTGTTGGAGGTCGTACTGTAAGGATCCATACAAACCGTACAATAGGGACGAGGGAACTATTTTCAAGGTTTTGTTGGCATAAAACCAAGGCTGTTTTGAGAATTCTTTGCTGCAGAAGGGGTCGTATAGATCAGGCCATACACCATATTGATGGAACAATTTTCAAGGTTTTTTTATGGAGGAGGGTCGTACAATAATGTGGATTTGGCACAGATTTCTAGATAAAAATTTGGAGGGATTGTTGGGTGTTGTAAGAGATATTATCTTGCTGTTGATATAACTTTCCTGAAGATAATAAATCTCACTCTCTCTTGGGGTTTCCCCACATTGGGGTTTTCCCTGGCTAGTTGCATAAATTTCTGAGTTTTACATGGATGTGTGACTGTTGGTCATTGTTATTTTTCCGCTGCAAAAGTGCTTAGCAATGTGTATTTCTGCTTATGGTATTTTCTTAATGTGGGTTTAATACATTTCAGAGTTCATTTAAGACAATTATCTCTAGGTTGCTAAGTGTATGACAAAATTTGTATAAGCTGATTTTGTCATTAAATTTCTACATATCAATCCCATATAATCTATTCACATTAATAAATATTATTATTTTAATATGGATATTGAGGAGTTCTATTTTCATGAATGATTGTTACATGAAGTGAACCATCAAATTCTCTTCAAACACTCCCAACCCTTTCAATTTTGTAAATACAATGTTTTATCAACCAAAGTGCACACTACTTAACAAAAATACATGTAGTCTAACACATGTAGATTACATGTAATTTGGTGTTTAGTGACATCTCTTAGAGGCTATTTCAATGCTACATTTTCCCTCCCTTAAAGTTGGTTTTATTGGTTCTCGATTTATGGCATGTAGGTTTATGAGGACTAGTAAGTGGTAGATTATTGAGGCACATCCAATCATAAAATACTCTTGCATTTAAGATTCATACCAAGCAATGACGATGCATGAAGGGGTATTTTTTTTTAGATTTCATTTCGCATAGAGATGCTATCCACTCTAGGTGGCACTTTATCATAGGCATCTTGAACACTTTCCACTCAATATTTTTGTTGCGCTTGTTGGGAGATTAGTGTAACAACAATGGTTTGTCTTTGTTATGTACCATTGTATTTATCTAGTCACGACATTTCTCTAAGGGTCATCAATAATTTGGATACAAGTGCTTTAGGGCATTGACGGTTTTATTGGTGCACATTCATCTCTGCTTCCATTTGATTTATTGGTTTTCATGGTATGTTATGATTTCAATGTCATGCATGTTTTTTTCATCTTTTTATAATTCAAGGTGTAATCTAATGGATTTTGATAGTTATTAGCATAGTATAGTAATGCTTGGTATATTTTGTGTCTCAGAAGGTAGGTGTCATGGACCTAAGGGTTTTGCTCATTTTTTTTTGGTCATTCTTGGTTGTGTTGCATGGCCTTTCCTCTACCACAAGCATTTGAGCAACCTACACCTACTGCAAATAGTCTATCCTGTTCACTTAAGGTCTATGCATAACTACACCTTAAGCTACAATATGTTAGATATGCAACCAAGTTCTTATAACAATGTGAATACATCCAACCATGGCCTTAAAATATCATTGTAATACTTTTAAACTTATCCAATTATTCAATAGTAGTTAGCCAAACAATGCATCACAAGGAATAGTAACACCCATACAATGAAGAAACCACAACACATAAGTATGGGTGTCACCCAAGGTCAATGCTTTCATTTTTTTAATGTAAATTTTTTTACAAATATTTAACAAATGGAGTCCAACCAACAACTTGTAATTCTATTGCAAAATGTACAAATATCCAAGGCACAACTTCCTATAGCCAATACTTATCAATCTAACCCCAAAGAATCTGAGGGTATACCTTCTATATATCTCGTCTCTTCAATATATCCCTCAACCAGTGTTCAAATAGTCCATTGTGCCAACCCGAGTCTAAGCATAATTGTAGAACGCCTTTTTCAATATTGAATCTCCACTTGATGAATGACATTGCACAATAGAGGCATCCTATTTATATAGTGGAAGTGCATTGTGTTGATATTATGGTAGTTGCGGGAGGTATTAACCTCTACAAGTAACCTTGGACGAGTCTAGAATATTCTGGGAAGCAAGAGAAACCCTAGAAGGTTAGGAAATAGCCTTAGAAGACAAGTCGGCTCAAGATAATAATTTATATTAAATTATTATCCTCCATAAGTAGAAGTCGGCCCAGTTAGGTCACTTGGAGGACTATAAATAAGAGGGAACTAGAGCTCATTTGTCACTCTCACTCTCACAACTGCATAAGGACAAGTGGTGCGCATGACTGGAGGAGAGCTGAAATTGTTGCAGTGGTGACTTGGTCTTTGGTTATGGTTGGAATTTCTGCTTGGTTATGGATTGGAATTTTTGCTTGGTACACTAGCTCTAGAGAGAGGTACGCTACCTTGGTTGGCTATTGGTTCTAGGGTTTTCTTTCGAAAGTATTCTATCTGTCAAGGTTAAGGTAATCGAGGGTGGAATTTGTGCCTATGGTTGGGTGACAATATTGAGATATNGTCTTTGGTTATGGTTGGAATTTCTGCTTGGTTATGGATTGGAATTTTTGCTTGGTACGCTAGCTCTGGAGAGAGGTACGCTACCTTGGTTGGCTATTGGTTCTAGGGTTTTCTTTCGAAAGTATTCTATCTGTCAAGGTTAAGGTAATCGAGGGTGGAATTTGTGCCTATGGTTGGGTGACAATATTGAGATATTGTCTATGGTGAAACGACCACACCTTTTATTCTAAAAGGTTATGGGCCCACACTATCTTCAGACAGTCTAACCACTAGAAGGTAGATTGAGAGGATTTTCTCAGTGGCAGTTGCAGTCAGAGTTTTTGTTGCAACAACAAAACCCTAACCCTCGTGTTAAGGCACCTTAAGTGAAGCGCTTGACCTAATTCCTAGATAACCTAGTGTTCCCTAGCCTAGCACACCTCTTGGTACTCTCAGCAAGTGAAGGTGTCAAGTTTGATTTTTTGGTCAAATTCAAAGGTTGACCAAGTCAAAGTCAAAGGTTGACCAAGTGAAATAAGTCACGTCTATGAAGTTAGAAAACAAGTTAGAAGGGGATTCTAACTTTAGAGCATGGAAGACAGGGATTGACCTCATCCTTGCCAAGAATAAAGTGTTGGATATCGTGAAAGGGAAGATCATAGAACCACAGTTTGAAGAAGGAAAAGAGAAGGAACCTTAAAACGTTGCAGTTATGAAGAAGTTCAAGGACAATGACATCAATTATATGAGTATCATAGTGGACTCTGTAAAGGACCATTTGATACCCTCCATTTATCATCTTGACTCATCTAAGAAGATGTACAGTGCCCTAACTAACCTCTTCTCAGTCAGAAATATTGGACAAGTAATGAGTCTAAAGAATGAGCTTCGTGACCTAGAAATGAATGATGATGGAACCATAACATCATACTTTGTAAGAATCTCTAAGTTAAGAGATCAACTACAAGCAAATGAGGAAATCATTTTAGAAAAGGAACTAGTAAATATCGTACTTAATGGCCTTCCCAAGACATGGGATGCATTTTCCGCAAGCATGAACACAAGAACAACGTATCACACATTTGAAGAACTTTGGAATTGTTGTGAAAAAGAAGAATCAAGGATTAACACAAAAGATAAATCCCAAAAGAAAGACGATGATCAAGCCTACACAACAGAGTTGAAGAAATTTAGGAATAAGAAGAAGTTTGGCTCAAGGAAGAAACCAAATCAAGAAAAGGATATGTCAAAAATAGAATGCTTCAACTGTTGAAAATATGGTCACTACAGGAACCAGTGTCTCAAGGTAAAGGAAAGGAAGGAAACACACAAAACAACAATTTCCAAAGAAAAGGAACCCTCAAAGAAATTCAAGCAGGATGAAGCAGACTTTTTCTACTAGTCAAGGTAACAATATTCTTCTGTAACATAGTCCTTGTACATACCATGTTTACATAGTTCCTGTACATATCATGTGTATCTATTTATTGGAAGATAATATGGTCAATGTAAATGGAAGAATAAAAAGATAAGAATTTCCATTACAATGACTACTAGTCAAACAATGTATCTGAAAACGATGAAGTACGTTGACAACCTTTGGAAACTATTATATAAGTAACAACTGCCAGATGGGCCGCAATCAGAATCAAACTTGAAGAAACCCAGAAGGAGTCAAACCAGAAAGAATTCATTAATCAAGAGGACATCAGAATAGACTTGTGACACCTTGCAAAAAGAAATAAGGATGCAGACGAAAGCATGGACTCTCTCAGATGGAGGAAGCTAATTGAAAAATTCCAAAAGAAGAGCATGCATATTGCTCATTCAGACATGAAGTCGAGATTAGAAGGGAGATAATCCCCAATGATATGATCTATTGAAGAAGAATCTGTGAATACTATGAAGTATCTTTCCATGTTCTTCTTTGGAAGTAACAACCATGATAAGCAACATGTGTTCATCCTGACTCTAGAAGAAGTCTTCTTCAAAAAGAAGCCTTGAGTACCCTTGGTTGTCCATCTACATTTATGTTCCTATAACGAAAGGATGAAGTTGGAACCTTCAGGAAGGAAGGACATAGAAAATATGGAAAATTCCATGGACTCCAACGTTGAAGAGGAACATAAGGAAGAACATGAAGATTCCAAGAAAGAAAGAAAATACAGAACAACCAATTGAACTAGTTATTATACCGAGAATCATAAGACTACCAACATGGTTTGAACCCACTAGAAGCAGTTAAGTAGAAGGAATGGAAGGAATTTATGATGAAGAACAATGCATGTGAGAAATTGTGAAAAAGACTTATGAATGGAAACATTGATATATACAAGGCGAGATTTAGAACTAGAGGGTTCTCACAGAAGGAGGGAGAAGACTATGATGACATCTTGTTCCAGTAAACCAGATATACCTCTATCCGAGTCATTATATCTCTTGTAGTATCCATGGATTGGAGTTTACATCACTTAGATGTAAAACATTGTTCTTCTCAGTAGAGCAATTCAGGAAGAAGCATATGTAGATAAACCTCAAGGTTTTGAGGTATACTAGAAAGATACCCATATATGCAGATGGAAGAATACCTTGTATGGATTCAAGAAAATTGGTGCAGAGCCTTTCTTGTACAACAAAAGCATGGTGAAAACTTCTTATGACAAAGGAAGTGTATAGAAATGGTTCTTTAGAAGTCCGGGATGATGGATTGCAAATCCATGGAAAAACTACAATGATGAAAGATTTGAAGAAATTGAGAGACTCTGATCCAGTAGACTCGTCCTTGTACTGGTAGTTGATTGGATTCTTGATGTATTTGGTGAATACTAGGCTAGACATTTTATTTTCTGTGAACATGTTGAGTTAGTTCCAGGTGGAACCTAACCATGAGAATTGAATAATTACAAAGCGTGCCTTGAAATATCTTCGTGGGACGTTTGAGTTATGATATACAGTTGCATGTATTTATCGATTCAGATTGGGCAGGGAGTGAAGATGATAGAAGAAGTGCTTCTTGGATATGTTTTAGTTTGATCTTTGGCAAGATGTCATGGGCTAGAGGGAAACAAAATTTTGTTGCACTCAACATTATAGAAGCAGAGTATATTGTAGCTTGTGATGATTGTATGGAAGCAGTGTGGCTCTGTAAGCTAGTTTCTGGATTGTTTGATCATGTGTTTAATTCGACCATGATATATTGTGATAACCAGAGATGTGTGAAGCTCTCAAAGAACCCGATGTTCCATGACAGGTCGAAGCACATTGAGATCAAGTATCATTTTCTCTGTGATAAGGTCTAGAGGATAGAAGTGGTTCTCCGATATATCTCCATAGATGAGTAGATAGCAAATATTTTGGTAAATCCTCTGTCCAAGATGAAAAGTTTGCGTACTTAAAGGACAAGTTGGGACTCGTGGAGATGAATTACTTATTGGAAAGGGAAGTGATTACTCCCCAGGTTAGGAGGGAGCACTGATATGTTATTGATATATGGAAAGTCATTTTCCAATTTGGAAACTAGTCCAGGTTGGGAAGTCACTTTCTAGTCCGAAAAGTGGTCCAAGATTTCTGATGGACAATCATTTTCCAGTCCGAAAAATGGTCCAGAACGAACAGTCATTTTCATAACGAAAATGGTCCTACAGATTGTTGATGTACCATAGACAATGATTCCCCTTGTGGCCAGTGTGGGGGAATGGTCTAGGACAATCATTCTCCTTGGTAGTCACTCTGAGAAGTGGTCAAGCATAATGATCCCCCTCTCCAGGAAATCATTCTTTCGAAGTTCACAGTTGTGAGTAGTTTTGAAGAATGGTCTAATATAAGAGGTTGGTGTAGGACAATAATTTTCGTAGGAAATGGTCAGGACATTCATTCCCTAGGGAAGACTCATTCTCTCCAGGTTGCACTATTAATAGTGCTGGAAGAATGGCCCAATTAGGTTGAATGGTCCAGGATCAACAATAAAGGACAATCATTTTCGTAGGAAATGGTCCAGACAGTGAATCCCTAGGGAAAACTCATTCTCTCAAAGTTGCACTATGAATAGTGCTGGAAGAATGGCCCAGTTAGGTTGAATGGTCTAGGTTCAACAATCAGGGAAAGTTATTCTTCTATGCTTGAGAAGAATAGTCCAAACAACCCATGGTTGATGTTTAATTTTTCGAGGGAAGATGCTCTTCTAGATCTTAGATATGTGAGTGGAAGAATGGCCCAATTGACTTAGTTTGTATCATGACATTGTTGATGCAAGTTGATATCAGATGATATGATTGTTGTGGAAATTGTATGTCTCTGGAATTTAGTTGTATGCTACTGTGGTCGATGTGATCCATTGGTAGTGACTATGTGTCATTGGTCAGTAGCCATGTGAGTGGTTGTGTACCACTGGATAGTAGTTGTATACTACTATGAATAGACACAGTTGTGTTATATTGGATGACATTGTTCTGATTTCCATGGAGACTATCTAGTTGGATAGTGATGATGGTGCTCGTGATTTGATCATGAGATAGCCAGTGTGGCTATGATGATGTTATCAATTGAATGGTTTGTTTGTGGTCAAGACAATTTCCTTTAATACCTCCCTAGCTAGGAGGGAGTGTTGATATTATGGTAGCTTCAAAAGGTATTAACCTCTACAGGTAACCTTGGATGAGTCTATAATATTCCGGAAGCAAGATAAATCCTAGAAGGTTAGGGAATAACCTTAGAAGACAAATTGGCTCAAGATAATAATTTATATTAAATTATTATCCTATAGAAGTAGAAGTCAACCCATTTAGGTCCCTTGGAGGACTATAAATAAGAGGGCACTAGAGCTCATTTTTCACACTCACTCTCACAACTGCATAAGGACAAGTGGTGCGCATGACTAGAGGAGAGTTGTAGTTGCTGCAGTGATGACTTGGTCTTTGGTTATGGTTGGAATTTATACTTGGTTATGGTTTGGAATTTCTACTTGGTACACTAGCTCTAGAGATAGGTACACTACGTTGGTTGTCTATTGGTTCTAGGGTTTGCTTCTGAAATGATTTTGTTTGTCAAGGTTAAGGTGCTCGGGGGTGGCATTTGTGCCTATGGTTGGGTAACAATATTGAGATATTGTCTACGGTGAAACAAGAACAACTTTTATTCTAACACCTTGTCCTTTCATCCTTTTAAGGTGCATTGCACCATGCTCCATGTCCAAGTGGATGCATTTTGCAATCCATCCACCAACACTTTGGAATGCTCGGCCCCTTGGGTTTGCACTTCAAAATCGTGTGCTCAAGGTGTCTTGGGCCTTCTTAAAGGAAACTCTATGATGGTTCACCACTTCGTCTAATGTCCAGACATGCATCATCTATCCTTGCAACCTATTACCACAATTTGTTGCACCTGCTTTAGCTGATAAGGTAGGGGTGCCTATTTCCATCTGTGAGCAATGTCCTTGTAATAAGATTTTCATTGTTTTTCTATATTATTTTCTATCTTTTTAGAGAGTTTCATCTTTTTTCTTGCCTTATCTTTTCTTTCATATTGCTCATTAAAGCATTGGGAATTTCTCATGGTTATCGATCTCCTCTATACTTTTCTTAATTCATACAATTGGAACACATTTACTTAAGTTATGTAGTGATGTTTTGCTCTTGAAGGTTTCTCCTTTTCTTTCCTTTCATAAGGTGGTCATGAAAATTACATGCTTATTACTACATGCTTAGTATCCTAACAATATACATCCTTAATTCCTAACTCTCAATGTTTCTTTTTGAGATACGTGGCAGTGTGCGTGTCACACAATAAGCAGAAATAGTGCCACATGGATTTGCAATAACAAGTGCATTCTTATCCTATATAGAGTGAAGAGTGAATTGTACTTTAACATGTTTGTATTTCATATATAATTTGTTGCATTCTTATCCTATACAGAGTGAATTGTACTATAACATGTTTCTATTTCATATATAATTTGTTGATTAAGTATTCCTTTTATAAATAGGGTTTACCTTTAACAATAGGCATTTCTACAACTTCGTCTGAATTTTATTCTAACATGTTTCTATGTCATATATAATTTTTTGATTATATATTCTTTTTATGAATGGGGTTTACCTTTAACAATAGGCATTTCTACAACTTCGTTTATTTCAAGAGTTAATGAAACATTTTATTGTTGTTGTTAGTATCAAACACTCCATCTTACTTGTAATTTTTATTTGATCTTTGACATTCCTTTTTTGTCCCTTAGAATCTTAACTACTCTAATTTGGTTTAGGACTTTATCTTTGGATTTAAATTTTTATTTCTTCAAAAACTTAAACGTTTATTAGTATGCGAGACTTTTTCATACTGTTTAAATTTAACATTTGCAATTTAATCATTATTGTTCATTTTTCCTAATATAATTTTACACTTTTGTATTTTCCAAACAAAAGAAGTGTATTTACACTTTTGTATTTACCAAACAAAAGAAGTAAGAAAAGTGTTAATGAATATTTGTCTAGAGTAGTCCTTCTTATTCTCTAGCTAGTTATTGTAGTGGATTGAATCCTAAGAATGAACCATGTGCGCATTCATCTTTCTCCCTCACCAAGACATAGGCCAAACCTTGCCCACAATTTAATAATGGTACAATTGTGGATTGCATTCAAGCATACTTCAATGTTTATCATACGTGAAGTAACACTAAATAAGCACCTAGGATCCCTTAAGTATGTAATTGTGATTAGTCAACCAAAATTAATTTAACCACATATTCTAATCAGAAAAAGTGAACCACTTACATATAGAAGGTGACATTTTCAAATGTTTTATTTTTGTAATTCACTTTATTTCAAACAAGGGAAGGTTGTCATAATCAAAAATCTATCACATGTTTGAAATGACCCATCTAATTTTTAGCACTGACCTGAAATCTTGTTCTCTAGTTAACCAATTAGAACGTGATAACATATTTCAAAATTTTACTTTGTGTGTAACAACCTACGTGAAAAAACTACTTTTCTATTGTCAATGTGGTCTAGACAGAACACACTGAAATAATTTAGAGCACATAAGTAGGTATACTTCATTGTTATCCTTAACTAAACGAGGGGAAGTTGCATAGCATAGCATAGACATGCCTTTGATTTAAGTTATGTATTTAAATTTAACTGTGTGATGACTTCTACCTGAAGTGATAAATTTGCATACTTAGTCATGATTATGGTTTTCAACTATTCTTCCAAACTTTTGCCCGTGCCACTTGTCATTATTGTTACATTTAACTTTGATGCTCTTGCATTATTTTCTACTTGTTAATAGGTGTTGATATGTCCATTATTTTGGGTAAATGCAACAATTGTGAGTCTGTGTTCTGTTGTCATTCTATATTGTTGAGGGATGACTACTAACACCATACTAGTTTATTTTAGCATTCATGTCCAAGATCTTGTAGTTAGTCCATGATGCAACAATTACTATGTTCTTCAATCCATATGCATTTTGTTCCTCAATCTATTTTTTTGGGCACAAGGTCTCCACTCAATCAACCATTGACATAACATGTTCGTTCGTGGGATATTAAAGAATACCCATAATTTCAGTAGATATTGATAAATACCTCCATGAATCCTTTTGTTTAACCCCCCTCCTAATACATTTTTCCAATAAAAAATTCATATTTTTACTAGATATCCCTTATTTTTACCAAATACCCTTTTTTATACCCCCAATAACTATAAACCCCCC
>SNQJ01S0096271.1:0-31639 GCA_010110895.2 Picea sitchensis
TAAAGAAGCAATTCGTACCTTTTGTGTATGTGGCACATTATGGAGATCAAAGAATTGCCCCATCTGAAGTATCCATGTGATTGGGTCCTTGCCATCAAACTTCCTCATATCGATCTTAGGAACGTGGTTGGTTTTCAAACCAAAGTTGGAGTTTCTCCATTCTTGATGCACCTTACTTGTGTCCTTATCATGAATTTCAGGGGATGCATTTTCACTTTCAGGTGTCTTCTCTGTTACAAAATTTTTCAATACTTCCATGATCTCCTCTTTTAAACCATCCATCTTTCCCTCCAACTTAGCTTCCATATCTTGTAGTTCATCTTTTGTTACTATCTTCTTTTGTAAATCATTTATGTCCCTACTCATTTCTTCACCTTCATCAAGATTCCAAGTAGGATTTTCTGAAGGCTTATTTGGTGTATAAATTCCCTTTTTGGGAGGCATGTTGGCCAAGTATCACTTTTGAACCTTGATTTTGAGGTGGTTATGATAGACAATATGTTTTCTATTGTATCTCCAAAGTTTCGGCCCTTCTGTGTATGAAACTTTGTTTTATGTAGTTCTTTGATATTTCTTCTCTGCAATGCCACAGGTCTGATCAAAATTGGATGTTCCAAGTGGAAATTATGGTAACTTCCCCACAACTTGCTGATTTTTGGCCTTTCCAGGAGATCTCACTTGTATAGCATGCCCCGCACACAATAATTGATATAAAAATCTGAAACTCGCACCCAAAATAAAAAAGATTGTCCACGATAAAATGAATCCAGTCCCACTCAATTTGGATACTCGAGAAAGAATTTATGATTGTTTTACCTGGAACACCTTCTTGAGACTAGTCAACAGGACTAGTCATATACCCTATCTTACACAAGGTGTATATAAAAATTTAAGATGACGCAGAATATGAACTTTTTATCACAGATACTTTACTAATTTCTGTAAATTTCCTCCAGAGTTCAGGGTTTGAAACGTTACAGAAAACATTTTATAGTGAAAATTCTGCAATGACTCATTTCAGGATGATTCCAGAACCCTATCTTGTACAGGATGTATCTCCGAAAGTATAAGGCCTCAGGAGCTGAATTTTTAACCCAACGTACCTTGATCCGTCTACTAAATATTCTCCAAGTCGTTCCTTCTGAAACATTGTAGAAAAAATGTTATAGTGAAAATTCCACGGTGTCTCAGATGTAGTAGCGAAACCCCAAGACCTTGAGCTCTGATACCATATGTTAAGAACCAAACATAAATATAGCATATAAAAACCTCAGGAAAAGTACTCAACACCTTGCAAAAGAGATAATTTCAGATAATAAGTCTCTTCGAGGGAGAAACCTCCTTTTACCCCACTTAAATGTTCAAGTACAAGATGATTCAAAATGAAAATGTCTCCTTGGTATATATAGGAGACTAGGAGGTATAATTACAAATAATGGCCTAAAGACGACATAATTAAAATAACATTACTAATCTAAATTAAAACTAATGGCCTAAATCCGACATAAATAAAATAGCATTACTAATCTAATATGCCCCAATTAAGGGGTAATGAGCCAATATTAGGGCTTAACAATTTGATTAATGATGAAAATGGTGGGTGCGTCGGAGTTTTCCTCCTGACAGAGGTCCATAAATTATACAAGCTCAGGAATCCAGAGGAGCGGCTCAACAAAGATTTCGTGGTGAATTTCTATGAATTCCATGACACCATTTGGTTGATGGCTTCATGGTGGAGGGAAGACAAGAAATTCACCAGTCGGAGGGGGGACAATCAACTTGAGGGATCCGTACATCTATTTGATGGCTCTCATATGCTGGCTATATGGAGAAAAGGATTTCTTGAAGTTTTCAAGAGCATGGATGCCATTGGAATACACAATTGCAATCGTCAAGAGAAGCTTCAACTAGGGAGCAATAATCTCCAAAAAATTAACCATTTGTGTGCAGCTGGCTCAGACGCTGAAGGAAGGAGAGGAATAAAATTTCTACATGGCCTCATATCTTATCGATATCATGTGCATCGGGAATGTCTTCACCGACATGAATCTGAACTGGCATGTTGCAAAGCTCTCGGTCCACATATACTTCAGCGGACCATGGGAAAAAAAATACAAGAAACTTACGACCTCATTTGAGATGAATTCATCTCCCTCATTTATTTCATTATTTTTAAGAAGGAATGCCCAAGGCTATCATCGACAACTAATAAAATTATAGCTAAGGTAGTCCATTCTTACTTGGACGAGCGCACAACCTATATATGGGTGTTCGGGGCCATCGGAGCACCACATCTCCTACACGCTCATGTCCCAGACCGACTCGTCATGGGAGAATTATTTTATCAGACCATATTTCAAGGCTACAACTCCCCATTGGTCAAAGACAATAAACGAGATTTTATTCCCTACGATTTCCATGTAGGGTTATATTTGGTAAAGGATACCACTCAAGCCAAACAAATAGGGTTGAGCCAACTTGAATTTAGGTTCCTAATAGGTTGATTACGAAATCACAATCCAAAAGGCATGTTCATGCAACATGATTCACAAGTGTCATTCTATCGGTCGTATTCTCACGATAAGTTTGACTACGAAGTCTTCATAGAGAATTCCCAAGACTCAGACGAGGTGGTGTAGAGAATGGCCAACCCAAACATGACCAGGTTCAAGGCCATGAGCATGGATAAATAGGTGGAAATAGTAGAGCAGTCAACTCAAGAGGCCCTCAGAAGCAAGGAAGAAATCAAAGCGGCAGAGGCAACATAGGCATAGAGAAGGGGATTGTTTTTTACACTGGAGGCACAGACAAGGGGATTTCTCCTGATGGAAGAGGAAAATAGAGTCATTGATTAGTTGCAGAACAACACAGATCTCATAGATATGATGAGAGTTCCTACCAACAACCTGATCAAAATCTGGGGAGGACAAAGTGATCTAGAGATGATACAAATTGAAGAAAATACCAGGTTAGGTAACCTTGAAACTTCAACACCGCAAATCGGACCACTAGGGTAAGTTTCAGGTCAGCCAGGGATAGCGAGGACATCAGAGAGGGAAATTACACAAAATCCCCTATTCGATCTAATAACCATATACGATGATGAGGAGAGTTCATAGGTGTATATGATCACTACGGTGAAAATCAGAGAGGAAACAGAACCTGAGAAAGCATCCACCCCAGTTCCCAATGCTCCAAGTAAGAGCAGTCCAAAGAATGAGCATGAGGTATAAAGTGCCTTGGACACTGAGCCATTCGACACACCAAGATTCTCAATGGAAAACTCAAGGGATGAGCTAGGATCGGGAGAAGAAGGGGAAGAAATTACACAACAGGAAATCATCATCTCAATAGTCGACTATCAAGTAAGTAATGACCCTGCCCCTGATTCATCAATTTTGGCCAGTACTTTACCTCCCAACTAGAAACAAATAGAGGTCGAGCCTTCAGGACATACAGAAGAGGTTCAAGAACCCAATCTTGAACATATATACACCATCGGGAGCCTGGGAAACACCCTTACCTGGAGAGAAAAACAAATCCATGAACCTATGGATGAGGTCATCCATATACAAGCCATCGCCTACGACCGAAAGAGGAAAGCCATCATGAAGAAAACCACTAAGAAGAGGCGGCTTACTCTGTACAGTTCCATCCTCATCACCACAAAGGAGAAATTGATTATAACGGAGCATGCCAAGACGTCCAAGCTTATTGGTGCAGGAGTAGAAATCCCAGATGCCACCCTAAATGAGTTGGAGCATCTGCACCATTTGGCTAAATATTATCAAGACTCCATGCATGCCACAATATTCTTGAGAAGCGAATTCCAGGATGCCTACGGTAAATTCATGAGTGAGTGACACCTTTTCACTACAGGGATAGCCGACTTCCAGGAAGACACACTTATGGCACTGGAAACATGCAAAGACATGGAAATATGGTATGAGAAATCCTATAAAGCGGTTGAGAGAATTGATTACATCAACGCAGATCAAAAGGACCGAGACGTCGAAGAGCACGACATTTAGGTGCTAAGGGAAAACAACATCGACCGTATCAGAAAGTCAGCTAAATACTAGGTGAATATGGTAGAATAACCTTAGAGGGATATCCAAGAAAAATGGGCCAATTGTGAAAGGAGTTGGACCAATATCAATCGGGCCATGGGAGACATCAGTCTCCCATAATTCGGCACACCCAAGGACTTTATCGACCTGCATGACATAGTCAAACTATATGCAGAAGAAGACTCATCGTGGACTGTATATATAGCAAAGGTGGAGAAAATGGCGCTAGGTCAAGTACAATAGCTCATGGAGCATCCAATCAAGGCTCGAACAATGTTACAACATTTAAGTGTTAAAGTAGTCAAGCATCGGGCACGAGTAGTGGATATAAAGGAGATCCTTTCGGCCCCGATGGACCAACACAGATTCCCATATGCAACCACATACGAGGAACTCTTCATTAAATGGTTAGAGTATGAGAAGAGTCATCCACTCAAGTGAAACCATTTGATGACTCTTAGAAGACTGAGAGTTGAAAGCTCCATGTGGCGATGTTTTGTTTTACTTAGCTTACACTTTTGATAGTTATTTTTAGTTAATAATTTTTTATAAATAAGAGGAATGACCTGTTAGAAGGGGTCGATGGTTTTTTCAAAGACCCTCATTTATTTATTTATAAAGAACTATTTCTGATCTACCTTAATTGAGAAGTCATGTTTAGGACTAGAGACAAGTTTTTGTTTTTCATCAAAAGCGTGTGTGATTGAATCATAAGGAGGAATTACTTCTGACTTTATCTCATGAATGGATGTTGTAATGAGTAAGATTTTATAAATCTATTGATAAGTTAGCTGATTCAATAATTTTATAATTCTTATCTCTAATGATGGAAAACACTTCGTTGTGTTAATGTTTGATTAATGATTAGAGATAAGGAAACTATTTTTCTTTCCATCATTTTATTGCGTGTATTTTCTCTTCTGATAATTGTATCTCAGTCAATAATTGAAATACCAGTAAGTTTATGTATTAGTACTAAGATTGTCGTAGGTGTAAGAATCATTGTATGCATGCTTGAGCACAATGGTTATCCCGAGTTCAACCTTCTTCAGTAGTTAAAATTTCCACCTTTGTTACACAACTGGTTTATACCAGCACGTATATTGTATCATACCCACCTATAAGAGAAAACACAAAAAGAGAACGTTCAAACTGAAGGAGTATTTTTCACGAGAAGATATCCTGTAAATCACTACGTAAAGACCATCGATTAATTGGCCGGATCGGAAGATTTGGAGAACCATTCCACTATCAAACACTGTAGAGTTTAATTGGGCCTCGGTAGTGGGTTTTGTTCCTACTGTTGATTTAAAGGGACTTAGGACCCCTCAAGAGGTTGTATCCCTTCATTTTGATGGATAATAATAAAAATGAAGGACTTGAAAATTTCTTTGGTGGACGTAGCCCAAACTAGGTGAACCATGTATATCTTTTCTCTATTGTATTGTGTATATTCTGTGTTTTATTTCCGCATTTGTTTTATTTTATTTCTCCACAATCCTATTTTTATAACACTCTGGAAGTGGTTGGAAACTTATATGAACATACATAAGGATCTCCCATGAACTTCTATAAAACTTGTTCAAAACTCTTTCGGAAGTTGTTGGAAACATCTTTGGAGATAGAGGAGGAGCTCCCATGAACTTCTCTGAAACTTGTTGAAAACTCCTCTGGAATTTATTGGAAACATCTCTAGAAGCAAAGGAGGAGTTTCCATGAAATTGTCCATAAATTTTTGAAAACTATTCCTAAAGTTGTTGGAAACTTATCCAGACATAGAGGAGGATTTTATACGAACTTCTATGGAACTTGTTGTAAACTCCTATGCAATTTGTTGGAAATTTCTCTAGAAACAAAGGATGAGTTCCCATGAAATTTTATAGAACTTGTTGAAAACTCTTCCTGAATTTGTTGGAAACTTCTCCAGACATAGAGGAGGAGTTCCCATGAATTTCTCCGGAACTTGTTGAAAATTTCTCTAAATTTTTTTGGAAACTTCTTCGGAACGAAAGGAGGATTTATTGGAAACTTCTATGGTCACAAAGGAGGATTTCCAACAAACGTCTCCAAAAATTGTTGAAAACTACTCCAAAAGTTTTTGTAAAATTGTCTGGACATAGAGGAGAAGTTCCCATGAACTTCTTAAAAACAAGGATACGACCCTACCAAACTACCTTTTGTATTTTTTCCATAATGTTTGGCTCAGATTCCCATTTCACGCATTCCTTACACCATTTGAAACCTATTCCAAGCTATAAAAAATCACATTTATATGATTTGATAAATTTCTCACCAATTTATTACATGTTTTGGGGTTAATATCTATCACATCATCAACAACTCCATAGAAAAAAACACCTCAATCGTGAGAAGAGGAACCATGAACCAAACTCAGAGAAGCATACACACACTCTCAATTAATTAATTTTTTAGTTATATAAATTCAAATGCATTGTTTTAATAGTTTATTTTGAGGTTACTCTGAGGTCTCTCATCTATTGCATATTAAATGGTGCCATGTACCGATTCCAAGATAAGGTCACACTCAGTAATCCAGATAGGCAGTTTCTAAGACAAACAAACCACCAAGGAAAAACCACCACGAATTAAGGAAATCCCTCCAGTATGCATTAATACCCTTGAAAATGCTATCTACATCTAAGGATGATGGAGCATTAACAACAATATTCGTTGAAGCAGTAGAGGAGCAACGAAATGGAATCAAGATCAAGTGGATAAAGAGGAAGTATAAACCACACGATGATCTGTTGGGTTTTTATATTCTTTGTAGTGAAATTATATTTGAGGTGGATCAACCGACATTCTAAGTCGAAGACATCAACATCAAGTTGAAGGTCGAGGTGGTTCGATCGGGTGAAGTTGAAGTCAAAGACATCGAAAACAAGTCGAAGGTTGAGGTGGTTTGACCGAGTAAATTCGAATTCGAAGACATCTACAACAATTCAAAACGGTCAACAGGGAGACATGTGGAAACTGACGGAATACTGAATGAAGGTTTACTGGTAATCCAACTTGGTAGCTGACTGTAATAGAAACCTGAGATTCACTAGATTTGTCACTATTGATATGATTGGATCTGTAACCTTATTTGGGTTCCCTTTCTGTAGTGTTTTCTTACTATAAATCCTATAAAGAAGGTGTGTCATAATACTGTAAAAGATAATAATGAATAGTATAATAGCCAATATTTAGAGGTTGTTGGTGATGCAAATGTAAGCCAAATTGGATACAGGGTTGTTCTTGTGTAAATAAAGAAGGTATGGTGTCGATTGTGTCTTAGGTGTGGACCAATATTGTGCATGTAACCTTTTATTATGAATGAATAAGACAACAAGAGTGTAGAATGCTAATGGAATGTTGGTTTTCCCGTTTGGGTTTCCAGGGTAAAATCTTTGTTACTGTGTGTTTTCTTTGTCATTTAATTTCTTGTTTAAATATTTCTTCCTCTCTTCTGCTAGGTTTAGCATGGAAGTGTTCATAATTTACTAACATGTGGTATCAAATCTTGGTTTAACAATATTGGATCTAAGATAAACCCTAGGTTCAGTAATAATCGTAAGTCAAAAATATTTAAATATTGTGTTAAAGAATGGCGAGCAACTTGAGAATAGAGATCGAAAAAATTCGATGGCCAGAATTTTGATCTTTGGAAGATTAAAATTGAAGATCTCTTTATAGATCGAGAATAATGCGAAATATTTTTCCTAGGTACCATTTTGATAGGTATGTTTACAGAAGTATTGGAGAAACTTGAGAGAAGGGAAAGGAGTACGATTCGACTTTGTCTTGTAGATTCAGTACTGCTAAATGTCTCAGGTGAAGATTTGGCCAAGAACCTATGGGACAAGATGGGAATCTTGTACTAGTCAAAATCCCTGGTAAATACATTATTTCTTAGAAAGAAAATGTAACTTTTGAGGATGAGTGAGAGAAGTTTGGGGACTGAGAATTTAAATGCATTTAATACCATTATAATCCAGTTATCTTCTATTGATATTAAAATCACCGAGGAGGAGAAATGTATTAGCCTATTATGTTCTTTTCCAGACTCATGGGATAACTTAGTCATGGCTATAGGGAGTAATACAACCACATTATCACTAGAATACGTGGTTTCATCTCTATTGTCATAAGAAATGAGAAGGAAGAAAAAGGAAGGATCGACCAAAGATGCATTAGTGGTAAGAGGTCGACCGATTAACTAAGATAAAGGAAAATTATTCAATAGAAATTCTAACTTGAAGGGTAGATATAAATCCCCTATTTAGTCGACGAGAAGATGTTGGAAATGAAGTAAAGTTGGGAATTACAAAAGGGACTACAAGTCAAAGGAAATGGAAGTCAGTACAAGATACCACGAGAAACACTTGACTGGGAAAATCACTGAGGAGGAGAAATGTATTAGCCTATTATGTTATTTTCCAGACTCCTAGGATAAATTATTCATGGATATATTGATCCAGATGGATATCGGTGGCCACCCACCTTTTCCGACTGGCTCAAAATAGTTTTCTGGCAATTTTGGCAAGTTACTATTTTTAGCAGGTTTTAAGTTCTGGGGCCATTTTGAGGGCCTAAATGAAGGTTTTAAGTTCCGGGGCCATTTTGAGGGCCCCAAAATGAATCTCCTCGATGATACCTTTCCAACGAGCTATCATGCACCTAAAACGGAGATCGTATGCAAAAGTTACGACCCCGAGAAGTTGATGCACTAACTTACCCAAACGAGGCCCACATGACTTTTGACGCTTCATCTCCTAGGGTTAGGTTTTTGGATGTCTAGGACTTTTGGCATTCTTGTTTATTGTAAAAATGCCTTCAGAGCCTCATTTTAAGGATCTTCTTGCGAATGAGCGCAGTCGTCACATCTTTTCTCAGAGATAAGCCGCCACCATTCCTGCAATCTTGTTTCCGCTGCATTTTACAGTTTCATCTTATTTCTTTATTGAATGGAAAACTGGTTTTACTGTATCTCTGTTATTTTGTGTTAAGCACCTGTTAATAATCTGTATTCATTTCATTCTTCTCATAAAATCTGGATCATATATGGAGTAATACAACCACATTAGAACTAGAAGAAGTGGTTGCATCTCTATTTTCATAAGAAATGAGAAGGAATATCAAGTATCGACCAAAGATGCATTAGTGGTGAGAGGTTGACCGACTGACTGAGATAAAGGAAACTTCTTTGATATAAATTCTAACTTGAAGGGTAGATATAAATCCCCTATTTATTCAATGAGAAGATGTTGGAAATGCATTAAAGCTTGGCATTACAAAAGGGACTACAAGTGGAAGGAAATGGAAGTCAGTAAAGTATTCGATGAGACGCAATTTACTAGAAAAAAGATGACTCCAGATAATGGAGGCAATGTGTACCCAACATCGACCAATACACAGTCGGATAAATATGTTTGGTTGATCGACTCAGGAGAATCCTATCATATGACACCACATTGAGAATAGTTCTATGAATATGAAAAATATGAAGGATGAGATGTGTTTTTGGGGGATGACTTGATAGCCAAAATTGTTGGAAGAGGAAGAGTTTGACTGATACTACAGGATGGGAGGAGGAGAACCCTTCCAGGTTTGCTACACATTTTGGGTCTGGCAAGAAACTTGATATATGTCAGCAAGATGAGTGACGTAGGTGTGCACACTCTATTTCAGAAGGATTCGTGTAACATGGTAAGTGGTGTGATGGTATTAATGAAAGGATTTCATATTGGACAAATATACAAGTTATGACTAGATGCAACAACATCATTAATATTGAAGTTAAATCAAATCAAATCGAATCAGGATAATCTGAATCAAACTGACTTGACAAGTCATCATAAATTCGACTCGACCATGCTATGGAATGAGAGGATGGGACATATTGGAGAAAAAGGACTTTGATCTATGCATAAAAAAGGTATGGTAAATTATTTTCCTGAATGTAATTTAGAAGCCGACTTTTGTGAACATTTTATATATGGAAAAGAAAGTTGGGTGAGGTTCCCATCTAGAGAAACAAGGGAAAACAGGATTATATATTTGGTTCATAGTGATGTGTTTGGCCTTGTGTCAGTGCCTTCACTTGGTGTATCCTTGTATTATGCCTCCTTCATAGATTATTTTTCCAGGAAGACATGGATATATTTCCTGAGAAAGAAAGAAGAGGTTTTCGAGAAATTCAAAGAGTTTAAATCTCTTGTAGAAAACCAGACATATAAGAATATTAAGGTGTTGGGAACTAACAATGGTGGTAGATTATGTGGAAAGGAATTTTATTAGTTATAAAATCAGTGTGGCATAGCATGCCAAAATAATCCACCATATACCCCACAACAAAATTGATTTTTGATATAATGAATGAAAATTGATGGACAAGAAAATGACCATGCTCAGTGGTGCTAGGATCACACAAGAATTCTAGGCAGATGCAATCGACACTAAAAAATATATATTGAATATGTCTCCTTGGTTGGTGCTAGTTGAAACGACTCCACATGAGTTATGGTCTTGTAAGAATCCTTCAGTTTCACATCTCAAATTATTTGGATGTGATGCATTTGTGCATGTTCCCAAGGAAAAGAAAAGCAAGCTGGACAAGAAGGAAGTCCAGTGTGTTTTCATTGGATACAAAGAAGGAATTAAAGGATATATTCTCTAGGATCCTACATCAAGGAAAACTATGTACATTCGATATGTGGTCTTCAGAGAAGATGAAAGTAAGTATGATCTTGAAGAAATTGTTCAGACAAATAATAATTAAGAGAAGGTGCGGTTTGAAATGAGGAACAAATAAGATGATTCAGATGAGTCAACTAAATCAAAAGAAGAGGTGGAAAAATCAACCCTAGTTGTAAGGAGGTCAGAATGAGCAATAAAACCAGTAAAAAGGTGTAGTCTACCCAAATTGCATTATGTATTCTTGTTAACTGCAACTGACGATGAGTCTAAGTCGATTAGGGAGGTAGTTGACTCAACAGAGGGAAAACTATGGAAGGAAAACATGGTCAAAGATATGGAATCCTTGCACAATAATGAGACATGGGACTTAGTCGAATTACCTAGTGAAATAAATCATGTCGGTAGAAAATGGATATTCAAGAAGAAGATGAATGCAGTAGGTCAAGTTAAGAAATTTAAAGCTCGACTAGTAGAGAAAGGATATTCCCAAGTTGAAGGAGTCAAATTCGGTGATATTTTTTCCCCTGTTGCAAAATTAACTTCCATTAGAGTACTAATGTCTCTGGCTGTAAAATTTGATGTAGAAATATAATAGATGGATGTAAAGAAAATTTTCCTACATGGGGACCTGGAAGAAGAAATCTACGTGAAACAACTTGAAGGATTTGTAGTAAAGGGAAAGAAATATTTGGTGTGTAAACTAAAAATATCCATTTATGGTCTAAAGAAATCACCAAGGATGTGGTACCAAAATTTTGATACATACATCCTTAGTTTGGGTTTCTGAGAAGAAAATCTCATCACTGCATATCCAAAGAAGAAGGTGGACGTTTCATATATGTATCATTGTATGTCGATGACATGTTACTGATTGGAAACAACATGAACACAACAAAGGAGGTGAAGAAACAACTATCCCCAAAGTTTGACATGAAATATCTCGGTGCAATGAACTTCATTCTAGGAATGGAGATCAAGAGAGATTGAGCAACTAGAAAGTTGCGGTTGAACCAAATGAAGTATATTGAAACAATCGTGAAACATTTCAACATGAAGGATTGAAAACCTATGGAGGTGCCAATTCCTGTGGGAGCAAGGATAATTGTTGAATAGTGTCCAAGGACACAGGAGGAAATAGAGGACATGACACATGTTACCTATGCAAGTTTTGTTTGTAGTCTAATGTATGTGATGGTTTGCAATCGACCATAAATTTCCCATGCAGTGGGAGTGTTGAGAAGATACATGTTGACACCTAGGAAGGAGAATTGGACAATTTTCAAGAGAGTATTCAGGTATTTTTGTCGCACATAATATTATTTTATATGCTACCAAGTAAAACTTGGAGGTGACAGTGAATTAAATGTACATGGATTTGTCGACATCGATTGCGATGGAGATATGGATCGACGAAGATCGGCCAATGGATATGTGTTCAAAAAGTTCAATGGAGAAATCAACTGGATGAGTAAGTGACATGTGATGGTAGCCTTGTAAACGAAAAAGTTGAATACATGGAAACCGCTCATGGAAGTAAATAAGTAGTATGGATTCAAAGGATGTGTTCAAGAATTGGGTTTGATAAGAGAGATATGAAGATAATTTGCGATATTCAAAGAGTAATATTTATGGCAAAGAATTCAGCTTATCATTCTAAGACTAATCACATTAATGTACAATACCATTTTGTGAGAGACATGGTGAAAAGAAATAAGGTGTTGCTGGATAAAGTAGACACGCTGGAAAACATAACATACTCTTTGACCAAGTCTGTGAGTGATGTGAATTTCTCTTGGTGATGAGAGGCAATGGGAATTGCTTCCATGGGTTTGTGAATGAGAGTTCAAAGATCTCTCGGTTTTAGCAAAGAAAATAAGAAGTGTGAGAATTTTGGGTTGTTATATTATTTGTAGTGGAAGTCTAGTCGAGGTGGATCAACTTATAGTCGAAGTCGAAGACATCGACATCAAATCGAAGGTCAAGGTGGTTCAACCAGGTAAATTTGATGAAAACAAGTCGAAGTTTGAGGTGGTTTGACCGAGTAAAGTCGAAGTCGAAGAAATTGACAAAATATTGAAGAGGTCAACCGATAATAGGTCGAAAGGAGAGCGTGTGGAAAATAATTGAAGACTAAATGAAGGTCGACAGGTAGTTGACTGCTAATCTAATTTGGTAGTCGACTTTAACAAAATACTGAGATTCACAGGATTTGTAGCCAATGATCTTCATGGATCTATAAATGTCTTTGGGTTCCTTTTCTGTATGGTTTTTCCTACTATAAATACTATAAAGAAGGCGTGTTGTAATGTTGTAAAAGATAATAATGAATTGTAGAATAGACAATATTTAGAGGTTGTTAGTCATGCAGATGTAAACCGAATTGGCTACAGGGATGTTATTGTGTAAAATAAGAAGGTATGATGTAGATTGTGTCTTAGGTGTGGAACAAGGTTAGGAATTTAACCTTTTATTATAAATACATAAGACAACAATAGAGAAGAATGCCCAAGGAATGTTGGTTTTCCCATTTGGGTTTCCAGGGTAAAATCTCTATCTACTGTGTGTTTTCTTTGTCATTTAATTTCTTGTTTAAATATTTCTTCTATTGGCCAATTGATTTGGACAGTTGGTTTTCATTGATGTCAACCCTTAGATATTGATTTCAACCCTCGGAGAGGTCCAGATACGTTGGAAAAGTGTATGATTGAGATTGTTGGTGAGTTATTTGGGTGCATTTGATGTAGTTTACATCTATCCCAATAGGTGTGGTTAAGGAACCTGAGTTTGTATGAGGAATAATGACATGAAGATCAATGAATTTGTAGGTAAGACTATCATCAATGGATATTTCATGTCATGTTGTTTCCAATGATATGTGGTACATCATGTGGTTCCTCACGGTTAGTGAGATATTGTCTTCTGAAGTTGGAGGACCCTCAAGAATATTCTAGAAGCCCCTAGAAGGTCAACAAGAAGTCAATTATTCTAGAAGCTCCTAGAAAGTTATCAATAATTTTTCTAGTCAAAGTGGCTATAACAAGAAATTAATTGTGGGTAAAGTAGTTGTAACAAAAAAAATTCTAGTCAAAGTGGTTGCAACAAGAAATTAATTATGGGTAAAGTAGTTGTAACAAGAAGGTTGAATAGTCAAAGTGGTTGAACAAGAAATTAATTAATTGTGGGTAAAATTGTTGCAACAAGAATATAATTAAGGATAAAGCAATTGAAACAAAATATTTATGATTTGACCAATTAAGGTAAATTTAGTTGCAACAAGAAAGTGGGTCAGCCCTAGATTGAGAAGGGGTAAACTAGTTACAACTTGTTCTTAAAGGAAGTTACTTGGGAAGTATAAATAAGATATCAAGAGACTCCCATTAGCACCTATTGAGTATATTGAATATATATAAGTTACTGAGGTAACCAAGTAGATATGAGGATAATTTCAGAGGGAAGGTGAAGTAAAGAAGGTCGGAAATCCAAGGGAGGATGAAGTGTTTTGATGATGTGTTCCAAGGTATGTTATTTACAAGTCATCTTACCATATTTGCTATAATATTTTTTATATAATGATTTATATAGATAAAATCATAGGTTTTTGAGACGGCATATCAGGGTACCTATGGTAGAAATTTCTGCTTCTAGGTCATTTTTATTTTCGAGATACACTCTGTGGAAGATAGGGCTTTTGACTAGTCCTGAAACTAGTTTTAAACATGTGTTCCGGGTAAAAAAATAATAAATGCTTCATATATGATCCCAATTCAGTGATACCAAATGAATTGGATAGGGTAAATTGCATAATATGTTGTGTGCAATTTTATATCTCGATATAAAATATTCCACACATGGCATGCTCTACAAGTTTTCTCTCTAGAGTAACCCAGAATTCAGCAAGGTATGCCATTTTTTCTATAATGCCTTTTTTGAGACGTTCAAAGCAGTGAAACTTGGATTAATTGTAAAGAATATATTGAAGAATATTGGGTAGAATTTTTATACCTTTAGTCATTACAGGTACAAAGTTATTCTTGTTTAATGTTATGGTTTGTGACTAATCCAAAACTAGTCCCGTGAGACTGGGGTAAAGGTTGATGAAGATGCTATTCTCTTGTTGTTGAATTTAAGGAAGGTATGCAAGTATGTGATCAAATACACCAGATCAGATACAAGATCATAGGTATGTTTATATGCTTGGTTTGAAGTTGCATCTTGGTAATATTGTGGAGCATGCTTGAGACATGTCTTGGTGAGTTTTTGGTATATGTCTTGTGGTACATATTGGATGTATTGTACATGTTCGTTGAAGTCTACTTGTTGAGATACATTGTTGGTGCATTTATTGGTTTATTGGTATATCATGTATGGCATGATATGGTATATGATTGGTACATGGTATGGTGTTGATGTACATGGTTGATATCCATGGTTGATGTGCATGATTGGCACATGGTATGACACATGATTGATACTTGGTATGGTACAGGTTTGGTGCATGGTTGATGCACTTGTTATGGTAGATAGCTTATGGTATAGGTTGTGGTAAAGTTTGATGCATGGTACATGTTGGTACTTGGTTGAGACAAATATCTTGTGATGGTATATTGTGGTGAACTTGGTACATGCTTGGGAGAAGCATGTGTTGGTGATGTTGAGAATATGGTTTGAGATATTCTCTTGGTGATATTGGCATGAGTTGCATGCAAATGAGAGTCGATATGGTATCTTGGATGATATAGTTATTGGTTGGATAGGTTGGATGCAATGACATGTTATAAGTTGATGTGATAGTGACAATGACATTGACAATGGCAGTGATTGTGGTAGTGACAGTTTGTGTACACTAAAATTTTAGGGTGGTTAGACAGGGAAAGGAAAGGGGGTTGTAGCATCCTTCCGGTTGGAGTCGGAGAATCAGGGAGTTGGAGCTTCCTTCAGGTTGGAGCCTAAGAACTAGGTGGTTGTAGCCACCTTCTAGTTGGAGCCAAAGAACCCAGGGTTTGTATCCTCCTTCTGGTTGGAGCCATAGAATTCGGGGATTTGTATCTTCCCTGAGGTTAGATCCTGTAAATAGGGGGTTGTATACTCCTTCTAGTTGCATTTGGAGAATTGGGAAGTTGGTGCTTCCTATGGATGAACTCTTGATATATATAAGAAATAATTTTGTAGTTTTCTCCCATTTGGGTTTCCACGTAAATACTGGTGTACTATGTTATTGATGTGATTCTACTTATAATTACATGATTATGATATCTATATTTTGAATTCAATCATAGATGATACATTGATGATAAAATGTTGAACATTTTTATAAAGTGAAAGAATATACTTTGTGGTTAAAAGTGGTATAAATTTCTCATATTGATTCACACCCCCTCTCAGTATTCCAACAATTGGTATCATAGAAGGTATTTAATGAAGTAGTATAACCATTAGAAGGAGATCATGGAATACACTAAGAATGGAGTACCAATTTTTGATGGTTAGAGTGGTCTAGTGTATGAGATATGGAGCAGAAGGATGAAAACATTTCTAGAGGAAAAAGGATATGATATTTGGTATTCAGTTGTTAGAGTATACAATGATACAAATAAACCTAAGACTGTAGCCAACAAGGAATTGAAGAAGAATAAAAATTAGAAATGGGTTTCATCATGGAAGGATTACTTGATTCAACAAAGGACAAAGTGGGAAAATTTTCATCAGCAAAAGAACTCTGGGATAAGCTACATAATATCTATTCTTCTCCCATCACAGAGTCATGGATTGCTAAAGAATATGTAGGTATAGAACATGAGTTAAGATTCTCATTATGTTATACAGATTCAAAAGAAGAAGAGTGCCTAGTCAACATAAGTGAGTTATTTTTCTTTACTTGTGAAGAGCATGAACATCTTAAAATTGAATTCTCTTATTTAAATATAGAAAGTGACGAGACAAAAAATCCCAATGAAATAGAATAAAATTCTGATATTGAAAAGGAACAAAATCATGAATCGTAATTTAGTCAATGAGAAAGATAAATTGAAGATGAAATAATCGCATTGAATATCCAACTTGAAGAAGCAAAGCGAATAGAAGAAGTCATGAATATTCAAATGATGAATAAAGAATAAGAGGTTGAGAAGCTTGAAGAAGAAGTTGTCACATTGAGAAGTAAAATCGTCAAGCTCAGTCAGAATGTTGAAGAGACAAAAACATCCACATCAACAATAGAGGTTGAAGAGAAGCCCTCTAGGTTACTAGAAAAGAAGAATGAAGAAAAGAGTAAGAGTTATGCAGAAGTACTCAAGGGACAAAATCATGGTTAACAATAACCAAAGAAGATTTAGTATAATAGATACATCCTCAATAATACCTAAAACATTCAGGGAGAAAAAAAGATTCAACCATAATGAAGGGATCCATAGAAGAGAAGATTATGATCAACTAAGGCAGAAATTCAGAAGGACTACACAAAAAATAAAATCATTCACTCATAGATATGTAAATTTCTTTTATGGCCATTGTTTCTACTGTACTAACTTTGGACAGAAGGTTGCATATTGTAGTTCCTATGGAAGGAATGTTCAAGAAAGAAATGATTATGTGGCCCCACATAACATTGAATGTTACAAATTCCATAACTATGGACACATAGATCGTGATTTTAGAAGCATGATCGATAATTCTATGAAAGAGAACATTGATATCAGATATACGAAAGTATGGAAAATAGAACAATAAGAACAGGTGAATAAAGACCAGGTCCCAGAGATTGCAAAATTAGCAATAGTATGAGATTAAGACAAATCTACAGGGGAAAATGAAATTGTCATATACAAGAAATTTTGGAGAAGAAGTGAAAAACAAGAAGAGCAAGTAAATGAAGAATAGGTCCAAGGAATCATACTTACACGATTTGTAGCAACACAAGATCATGATGAATTTATAGGAAAAGAGGAAAGTGTTGGAATTTAGGTAGATGATGAAGAATAAGATGTCAAAACTCAGGATGATGACAAAATTTAGAAAGAGGATGAAGAGGAATATGTCTCCATAGATGAAGAGGAATATTACTCTGCATTAGAGTGGTTACTTTTCTGAGCCATCCGGCTTGGAGACTCCCAGTGAATATGAATGTTAAATAGGGGGAATCAATGTAGTAGCATAGTTATGGAAATTTTGTGACATATGGACAGCGATGGATTCATGGGATGCTTAGAAGGTATATAAAGCATGGGTTAGAGAAGATGCATAAAAATGTATTTACAATTGGAATTAGTGAAATCAGTTGGCCACTGAAAGGAAAGCAGTGAAAGGCACGAAAAAATAGAGAAAGAAAAACTATCAACAAAAGATATATCATCAAAAGGACTTTGTTGAACATAATGGTCAAGTGAACATGAAAAGTAAATGAATAAATCAAATTTTGAATTATTTTTATATATGTCAGTGAAATTCAAGAGGAAGCACCAGTGGACCAAAACTCCAAAAGGAAAAAAGGTACAGGAAGACCTATATTTCATCTACACAACATATTGCAGAGAAGTCAAGGGGAGAGAGATGGTCAAATATGAGATCATAAGAGTGAATATAGGGGGAGAAACCCCAAGGAAGAGTTCAGACAAGGAGAGCAGCCCCAAGGAAAAATTATACATAGGAAGAAGTCCCAAAGGGAGATACCCTTTTCCATTGATTTCAAATGGGTAGATATAGAAACATTGATGAGGAGTGATGTGTTGGATTACTGGGAGGGGGGGTGAATCAATCATAGATAAATAATCCCTTTTAACCACAAAATGCAAGTGTTATATCAATGTATCATTATCATCCAATAATTGCAGAGTAAATAAATAATGAACAAATGATAAATCATACACATACACAGCACACCATTTTTTTTACGTGGAAATCCAAAGCGGGAGAAAACCACATAATGCTTTTTCTTATATGTCTTTAAGAATTAAATTCATTGGAAGCACCAACTTCCTTCTTTCTAGCTGCAACTGGAAGGAGACTCCAACCCCCTAGTTTATCATGCTACAACCTGAAGGAATCTTCAACTCCCCAATTCTCTGGCTACAACCAGAAGGAGACTACAACCCCCTAGTTTATCAGGCTACAACCTGAGGGAAGCTCCAACTCTCCAATTCTATGGCTACAACTAGAAGGAGGCTAGAACCCCCTAGTTTCTCATGATACAACCTAAAGAAAGCTACAACTTCCCAATTCTCTGGCTACAACCAAAAGGAGGCTACAACCCCCTAGTTTCTTAGGCTACAACCTGAGGGAAGCTCCAACTCTCCAATTATTTGGCTACAACCAAAATGAGGCTACAACCCCCTATGTTCTCCGGCTACAACCAGAAGGTGGCTACAACCACCTTTCCTTGCCCCGTACAACTGCCCTAAAATATAAATGCCAAATGTAGAGAACTTGCCACTGTCACTAAATCAACCACTTCCACTGTCAACCTGTCACTGACAACCTGTACCAATAACCTATAACAAATTGTACCAATCAACTTGCACCAAAAAACCTGTACCAATAAATTGAACCAACATGTACCATGCATCAACCATGCATCAACCTATGCCTCAACTTGTACCATCAAAAAGTGCATCAACCATGCACCAAACCTGTACAAATATTTTGTCACAATAACATGTCCAAACAACCTATCACAACAACATGTCTCATCAATCTTATCAACCAAATCATATATACTCACCGATATCAATCACCAAGACAACTCTCAACCATATGCAAAATATCACCAAGATGTGCATCAACTAATCACAACAACTCATAATCATCACCAAGATCACTATGTGCTTCTAATAATATCCAAAACAAGTATGCTACATCATCCATAAACGATGTGTCAACAATACTACTAAAAAGTGCCTCCAACCATGTACCAAGTATGTACCAATCATGCATCAACTACATATCAACCATGAATCATCAAGATGCGCAAACATCATCAAATATACACCTCATGTATGTGCCAACTCATCAAGTACTTGTCTCAACCATGTACCCAACATGTACCTCAACCATATACGAAAGACATACACCAATATAATCATCAAAAGTTATCTAACAATTCATCACTCTATCCATAAACCAAATACCATAAACCCTTACATCAAACCATGTGCCACAACCTCACTGTTATGTAGCCTCAAGCTAAACCAACAGCTTCAGCAACACATCACAACCAAAAGACCAATACCCATATGCTAAATACGAACAAAAAAATACCAATTGTATCCCTAAAAAAATCTGATATATGCAGCAATATTGAGCATCCAATACCATCTCAAGAGCTAATCCCTAGCTCACAAAACATACCTCAAACAAGATGTGCCATATCTTTCATAGATAGACCCAAACCATGTTGTTGCCGCAATTTTTCTGCTGCACTTTTTTTTCCACTTTTTCTGCCGTGAGTTTTTTGCTGTGATTTTTCTGTTGCACCTTTTATGCCGTGATTTTTCTGCCATACTTTTTCTGCCGCAATTTTCTCTATCAATAATATCTTCCCAAATAACCTTTCACAAAAATAGGCATTCAATGATATTCAAGTGTGATTTGAATGAGATACCCTTGCCTCTTATTTATAATTTTATCTAGCTTCTTCAAGCGGATACCTTCTAACCATCTTAACCCAGTTTCCTTACTTTAGGGTTAACCCACTTATAACCACTTGTACACTTAACTTGACCACTTTCCTTAATTATTAAGTTCTCCATTAATTTTATTATTTAAATAATTTCTTTTGCATCATCTTTGACTTATAGTAAACTTATCACTTCACTTTAGTATTTAAATAATTTCTTCTTTACAAACACTTTGAATACTTTGACCTTTCGGGGCTTATAGATGACTCGTGAGGGTTCTCCAACTTCACATGGCCATAAATCTATAACCGTGAGGATTTATGTGATGTTCCACATACCACCAGAAATGGCATGACGTGTACTATCCATCTAGAATAGTATTGTATTCAAATATATTAAAACTCATACCATTATACATCAAACAAACTTGGGTCCATTACCCAAACGTTTGTGCTACCAGAATTCGCTACCGAACTTTCTTCAAGAGTTGACATCAATGAAAACCAACCCAATTAATCAACACGATGGTCACAAGAGGAGCATGAGCATTGGAGCATCATTGTTGCCATCAATTCTAAAGGGGGATATTGTTGGATAGTTGGTTTGGACAGTTGGTTTTCATTGATGTCAAACCTTAGATATTGGTGTCAAACCTTGGAGAGGTATAAAAATTTTGGACAGTTTTATGATCGATATTGAGGGTGAGTTACTTGTGTGTATTTGATGTAGTCTACAGGTATCCCTAGAAGTGTGGTTAAGGAACCTGATTTTGTATGAAGACTAATGGAATGAAGATCGATGAATTTTTAGGTAAGACTATTGTAGATGGATATTACACGGTATTCCATTTCCGTTGATATGTGGTACATCACGTGGTTCCTCACGGTTAGTGATATATGGCCTTGTGAAGTTGGAGGACCCTCAAGAATATTCTAGAAGCCCCTAGAAGGTAAAGAAGAATTCAATTATTCTAGAAGCTCCTAGAAAGTCATCAAGACATTTTCTTGTCAAAGTGGTTATAACAAGAAATTAATTATGGGTAAAGTATTTGTAAGAAAATATTTTCTAGTCAAAGCGGTTGCAACAAGAAATTAATTATGGGTAAAGTAGTTGTAACAAGAATGTTGAATAGTCAAAGTGGTTGAACAAGAAATTAATTAATTATGGGTAAAGTGGTTGCAAAAAGAATCTAATTAAGGATAATGCAGTTGCAACAAAGTATTTATGATTTGACTAATTAAGTAAAATTTAGTTGCAACAAGAGAGTGGGTTAGCTCTAGATTGAGGACAAG
Organism: Picea sitchensis; assembly: GCA_010110895.2. Lineage (NCBI taxonomy): Eukaryota > Viridiplantae > Streptophyta > Pinopsida > Pinales > Pinaceae > Picea > Picea sitchensis. The sequence goes on from SNQJ01S0096271.1 coordinate 21,673, forward strand.
GGGTAAAACAATTACAAGTTGTCCCTAAAGGAAGTTACTTGGGAAGTATAAACAAGATATCAAGAGAATCCCATTAGAACCTATTGACTATCTATAAGTTATTGAGGTAACCAAGTATATATGAGGAGAATTTTAAAAGGAAGGTGAAGTAAAGAAGGCCAAAAATCCAATTGAGGATGAAGTCTTTTGATGATGTGTTCTAAGGTATGTTATTTATAGGTCATCTTACCATTTTTTCTATAACATTTTTTATAGAATGATCAGATAGAGAAAATTGGAAGTTGTTTATAAGACATATCAAGGTACATGTGGTAAAAATTTCATCTTCTGGGTCATTGTACTTTTCGAGATACACTCTATGGAAGATAGGGATTGTGACTAGTCCTAAAACTAGTTTTAAAAAGGTGTTCTGGGTAAAACAATAATAAATTATTCATAGATGATCCAAAAATAGTCAGAACAAATGAATTTGATAGGGTACATGCTATAGTATGTTTTTTGTGAGGTTCATATCTAGATATCAAATAGTATGTGCATGGCATGTTCTACAATTTCGATCTATAGAATAAGCTAGAATTCATCAATTTTTTCCATTTTTTATATAACTTCTTTTCTGGAATTTTCCAAGCAGGGAAACTTGGAGGAATTGTAGAGACAATATTGAGGATTATTTGGTACACGTTTTAGACCTTTATTCATTACATATACAAAGTTATGCTTGTTTAAAGTTAGGGTTTATGACTAATCCAAAACTAGTCCTGTGAGACTGAGGTAAAGGTTGATGATGATGATATTCTATTATTGTTGAAGTTAAGGAAGGTATGCAGGTCTATGAACAAATACACCAAGTCAACTATAGGATCATAGGTACGTTAATATTCTTAGTTTGAAGTTGCATCTTGGTGATCGTGTGGAGCATGCTTGAGGCATGTCTTGGTGATTTTTTGGTTTATGTCTTGTGGTACATATTGGATGTATTGTACATGATGGTTGAAGTCTACTTGTTGAGATACATTGATATTGCATTTCTTGGTTTATTGGTATATGATGTGTGGCATGATATGGTATATTATTGGTACATTTTATGGTTTTGATGTACATGGTTGATGTGCATGGTTAGCACATGGTATGGTGCATGATTTATACTTGGTATGGTACATGTTTGGTGCATGGTTAACACACTTGTTATGGTACATGGTTGATGGTATAGGTTATGGTACAGGTTGATGCATGGTACATGTTGGTACTTGGTTAAGACACATATCTTGTGATGGTATGTGGTGATCTTGGTACATGCTTGGCAGATGCATGTGTTGGTGATGTTGAGCATATGGTTTGAGATATGATCTTGGTGATGTTGGCATGAGTTGCATGAAAATGAGAGTGGATATGGTATCATGGATGAGAAAATGATTGGTTAGACAGGTTGGTTAGTGACAATTTGGATACAGTGACAGGTTACAGGTTGATATGACAGTGATAGTCACAGTGGAAGTGATTTTGTTAGTGACAGTTGGTATACACTTATATTTTAGGGAGGTTGGACGGGGAAAGGAAAGGGGATTGTATCATCCTTCCAGTTGGATCTTCCTTTAGGTTGGATCCTGAGAACTAGGTGGTTGTATCCACCTTCCGGTTGGAGCCGGAGAACCTAGGGGGTTGTAGCCTCCTTTTGGTTGTAGCCAGAGAATTCAAGGAACTTTAGATTTCTTCAGGTTGGAGCCTGTAAATAGGGGGTTGTAGGCTCTTTCCATTTGCATATGGAGAATTGGGAAGTTGGTGCTTCCTATGAATGAATTCTTGATATATATAATAAATCATTACGTGTTTTTCTCCCATTTGGGTTTCCACATAAATACTGATGTGTTGTGTTCTTGATGTGATGTTGATGTGACAATACTTATGATTACATGATTATGATATATATCTTGAATGCAATCATAGATGATACATTGATGATACACTGTTGAACATTGTTGATAAAGTGAAATAATATACTTTGTGGTTAAAAGTGGTATAAAGTGCTCATACTGATTCACCCTCCCCCTCACATTATTCCAACACCTTACTCTCTTATGTTAGGTTTAGTGTGGAAGTGTTACTTATTTCCTAACATGATCAACTATCAAACTTTGAGAACGAAGCATGTTCCCATGTCCAGACCAGTCTCCATGGTGGGTGAAGTACACTTTGGCCAAAATCTATGATGCCCAATAGCACTAAAAGAAAATTTTGAATTGTAACTACATATTATACATTAATTCATAAGAATTCTTGTTGTCCTTGTTCTCTCATCATTACGAAAGGGATAAGGTAAAAATTTTGTAAATGAAAGGTTATCGTGGAATGTAGAAGATCAAGAGTCACATTGAGATTAAATAAATATGAGGAGTGTATCCAAGGAAAGTGAATTTTGGGGCTCTTCAAGCATTGTAAATTTTCTAAACTATTTTGAGAATACATTGTTAACTAAAATTGAGAATCCCTCGGAGTTTTCCAAACTGTGAGAGGTCTGATTAGGACTTTTTATGGGGGGTAACCCATACTATTGAGAAAGGAAGATTTTTTACCATGTCAACAGGATGATATGTTGAACTGTATTGCAGTTTGGAACCCAAAAATGTCTAAGAGTCCTCCAAAAATGTCTAAGAAATCAAGTATTTCTATCTAGAGTGATACTCCTAGGAATCCCATGAAACATTAAAGTTTCTTGGAAAAATAATACAACCACATGTGTAACATCACTTGTCTTCTTGCACAGTATGAAATGTGACATCTTAGAAAATATATCCATCACCACCAACACTAAATCATGACCACTCTGTGTAGTCCCAAAATAAAATCCATGCTTGTGTCTTCCCATGGATTCTTAGGTATAGGTAAAGGAGTATAACTGGGTAGTGTTATGGATTCTCCCATTGGTAAATTGGCAAATTATACAACACTCAACAAAATTATTGACATATTTATTGATACTAGGAAAAAAATACCTCTCATCCACCAATTCCTTGGTTTTATCCACTCCAAAATACCCACCTAAACCTCCACTATGTATCTCTCGAATGAGGTTTTGTCTCAAAGAACTTCATGGAAACAAAATTTATGATGCTTGAATAAGAATTCCTCTTGGATAAGGAAATCCAAATATGGTGTCCTATTGGTACTCTGTGGTTCTTTTAACACTTTTCATGCCTCTGCAAAATATTTGTCTTCTACATACAACTACTTCATGCTATCCAAACTAACAACTTCAACATGCATGGTATTTAACAACATCACCCTTTGGCTTAATGCGTCAACAACCTTACTAGAATTTCCAGAGCTATGTTTTAAAACAAATGTGTAACTCTACAAAAAATCCATCCATTTCAAATGCTTCTGATTCAAGTTAAATTGTTTGTTTATGTACTGCAATGGCTTATGGTTTGTAAACAAAGAAAATTATTTTAGTAGCAAATAGTGTCTCCATTTCTTCAAGGCTTGAAAAATGGCATAGAATTCCTTATCATAAACATAGTAGTTTTTCTTAGCATCATTCAACTTCTCACTAAATAATGATATCAACTTACCATCTTGACTCAATATTACTCCAATTATTGAACCACTTTCATCAAAATATACTTGAAATACCTTACTGGAATATGGAAGTGATAACACTAGATGTTCGGTTACATTTCTCTTCAAGGTTTCAATGGAATTATTTTCTACTTCTATCCACTGAAAAGTATCCCTTCTTCATACACTTAATGAGTGGTAAGAAAATCCCACTAAAGTTTCTTATAAAATCTCACCAAACCATGGAAACTCCTTATATCAAATGTACATTTAGGTATTGGCCAATCCACAATGTGATCTAGATTTTATAGGGAATGAAATGAAACACACATAGAAATAAAGCAGAAAACACAGTAATAAGGTGACACCCAACTTCTATCAATAAATAAAATAGGAGAATATTGTAGAACACAAACTAGATAGAATGGTGGTAGCTTATCTCTAAAGAGAGAGATGTCGACTATGCTCATTCACAAAAACGTTTTTAGTAGAGGCTGAAAAAATGGATTTTTAACATAAAGAAAGAAAAATAATGGTCCAAAACCCTAACCGTAGGAGGTGAAATGCCAAAAGGTTTGTGGGCCCCAAGGTGGTTATTTGATTCACTAAATTTATGAATTTTTTCATAAGATATCCATTTGGAGTGCACAGTAGCTCGTTGAAGATATATAATTGATAAGTACAATGTTTTGTGGGCCACCCTTGGCCCCCAAATAAATAAATAAATCATCATTTAAGGCCTCAAAATGGGCTTCAAATTTTAGCACCCTAAAAATCCTAGATAACAAAATTGCCAAGATGGAGAATTGTGTTGAGATAGTGGAAGAGGTGGGTGGCCATTGATGTCCACCTAGATCATCCCTCCCTCCTTAGGAAGAAATGGCCCCCATTGTGTCAAGTTCCCTCATCATATGGGTAAACATTTTCTGAATTTGAATCATAATGAGACACTTTCCTTGGTGAAGAAGTTATCATGGTTTCAGAACTCAATAGATTGTAAATTTTGTTGGTGGGTTCCCTTTGTCTTGGTGTACATGATCTGATCCACTATCTTCTGCTAAATATAGTTAGTATTGATTTCTTTATGGTCAAAATGCTCAACCTACTCTTAAGTGTCTAGTAGGAGTGGAGAATATTTTCGAAGAAACTCCACATTAGATATTGGGTGCAAGCCAAGGAAAGGGGGAATACTAAATTCAAAATAATACTCACCCACAACCTTCTTGATGGTGTAAGGACGATATCGAAGTGGTTTGAGCTTCTTGTGGGGGCATATGAGACACTTTTTATGCAAATGGAATTAAACCTTATTGTTCAACACACACTTGTACTGAAAGGGGGTGGGAAAATCAGTGTAAGACAATTTTTTATTTTTTTGAACATTCATCAACCATAAAAAAAACAATAACATATGATATATATTAACTGTAGAACATGGAACATAGTATTTATGTGGAAACCATTTAAGGAGAAAACCACAAAACTTATCTTTATAATTCTTTGTAGTCACCAACCTAATGTTACAAATATTTTTAGGCACCAACCTACTTGAGACACCAATCCCCACTAGTACAAATATTGGTAGGAACCAACATACCCTTACAGATCTCGGTAGACACCAATCTACTAGAGACACCAATCCCCACTAGTACAAATATTGGTAGGAACCAACATACCCTTACAGATCTCTGTAGACACCAATCGACTAGATAGACCAATCCCCACCACTAAGCACTAACTTAGCAAGAGATACCAATATATTTGTTTTAGTAGAACCAACGTGCTCTTACCAAACTTTTTAGACACCCATCTATTAGAGACACCAATCCCCACCACTAAGCACTAACTTAGTAAGAGACACCAATCTCTTTGTGAGATACACCAAAATTCACTGAGTTTTATTGCTACTTCTTCCTTCACCAGGTATAATCGTTGCTTCTTCCTTCACCAAGTCTAGTTAGTGCTTCTACCTTCACCAGGTCTTCTCACTACTTCTTCCTTTACCAGGTCTAACCAAAATTTTAATTATCAAATGGTAACTTTCCTAGAGCTTGTTGTTTTGGGATTCTTCCCAAGAAAAAACTTGTAAAACATATCCAATTTTGTAAATACGATTCTCAAATTTTTACCTGGGGTACCTCTCTATGTCTCCTTTATTCTATAGAATTTTCATAGTATGAAGAATATTAGAAAATAAATTAGAGTGAAAATACCAGGCTGACCTATTTGAAACTAATTTTGGGACCATTCATAAACCTTACCTCCAGAGAGCATATCTTAGAAATTACAATGAACCAACATCTAAATTTTTTACCTGGGGTAATTATGCATGTATATTCTCTTATGTAAAACTTTCACAGTCGGAAGTCCCAAAAATAAGTTATAGTGAAAATTACAAAGTGACCTATTGGAAACTGATCTCCAAACCATTTAGAAACCCTAAATTCCATAGAGAATATCTCAGAAAGTACAGTTTTTTTTTTTTTTGAAAGTTTTACTTGAGGTACTTCTGTATGTCTCCTTTGTAATGTAAAAATTTCACAATCTGAATAGTCCCAGAAAAACAGTTATAGTGAAAAAGACAAATTATCCCATTTGAAACTAGTATCAGGAGCATTCAAGAACCTTAACTTCCATTGTGCATATCTCCAAAAGTAACATCTAAAATTTTTACCACACGTACCCATAGATCTCTCCTCCATCTCTTCAAAATTTCAAGGTATGAAACATCCCATAAAATAAGTTATAGAAAAAGTGCCAAGATGACCTATTTGAAATTGATTTCAGGAGCATTCACGAACCCTAACTTCCACAGAGAATATCTATGAAATTATAGCGAATCAAGATATGAAATTTTTAACACATGTACCCAAAGATATCTCCTCCATCTCTTCAAAATTTTGAGGTCTGAAATGTCTCAAAAAATATGTTATCGCGAAAATTTTAAACTTACCTGAAACCGATTTCTCAACTATTCCCTTTTGAAATGATATTCAATCTTTGCTCATGCATTTTTCACACACACACTTTCTCTCAATACTTTATATTTTTATAATTTTTCATAACCATTCATGAAGAGACATGTCCATTAATTAAATAATTAATTACCCTTTTTTATTTTACTTTTCCAAATACCATGGGAAAATACCCAAACACATGGGTTTGGAGCCACCTTTTTCACTTTTTACTTTTCATGTGCGCCCTTTTTATTATACTTGTGAGAGCCTATATATATATATATATATATATATATATATATATATATATATATATATATATATATATATCTTGGAAATGTTGTGTATATTGTAATGCATTAGTATGTCATCATTTGACATCAATGAAAATAATTCAACAATATCCCCCTTTTCGTTGGTAATGAAATGACAATAATTCCAACAATATCCCCCTTTTTCATTGATGACAATCTTGCAATGAAACACATAGTCCATTAGGAATAGAAAGAATTACCCCCCTATATGGAATTCTCCTCCTTTGATGTCAATGGAAAATGGATGCCCCCTCTAAGATTTTTCTTCTTCTTAAGGACTTAATGATGAGATGGATATTACTCCTAATTTGTGTCTGAGATATCCAAATGTCTTTTTTGGAATGGGTTTTGTGAAAATATCTACAATATGTTATTTGGTGACAATATATTCCAATTAGACATTTTGTTCTGCTACTTGTTCTCTTAAGAAGTAATACTTGATTGGAAGATGCTTTGTATGTTAGTGCTTAATAGGATTCTTCGAAATATTTATTGCACTTGTGTTGTCACAAATTATTGATATTGGATAATCATATTCTACCTTAAAATATCTTATAATTTCTTCTTCATCCAAAGAACTCATGTGAAACATGATGCTGCTTCTATATACTCAGCCTCTGTTATGGATAGAGAAATTGGAGACTATTTCTTACTCAACTAGTACACTAGATTGTTTCCCACAAATAATTCTCATCCACTTGTACTTTTCCTATCATCAACATTGTCTTCCCAATCTGGATTGGTATATGATTTTATAGTAAAATCTTCACCAGTTGGGTACCACAAGCCGAAATCCAAGGTGCCTTTTAGATATTTGAATATTATTTTCACTACTTGCACATGACTTTCTTTTGCTACAACTTGAAACCATGAAATCAATCCTATTGCTTGCATAATGTCTAACCTTCATGTTGCCAGATATAGTAGGATATCAATCATTAACTGATATAGTGTTTGATTTTCTTCCAAAGATTCATCATCTTTTCTCAATTTACAACCTCTCACCATGGGTGTGCTAATTGATGAACAATCTTCCATTCTGAACTTCTTCAAAATTTCCTTGATATAATTGGTTTTTGACATGACTATTCCTTTGTCGAATTGAGAAATATGTTAACCAAGAAAGAATGACAATTCAAAAAGCATAGACATCTCAAATTCCTTTTGCATTTCTATTGCAAACTCTTGGCACATTTTGTTCATATTTCCTCCAAAAAGGATGTCATCTACATAGACCAAAACAATCAATTGATTTGATCTTAATATCTTGATGTAGATATTACTGTCAACAATTCCTCTTTTGAAGCCTTATTGTTGTAGACATTTGTCAAGTCTTGAATACTAGGCTTCGAGAGCTTGTTTTATCCCATAGGGTGATTTCTTCAATATGCATACATGATTGTTATTTTATGATAATAAGAATCATTCTGGTTGTTCAATGTATAATTCTTCCTCTAAATTTCCATTGAGGAAGGAAGACTTGACATCCATTTGATAAAGTTTGAAGTTATTGAAACACACAATATCCAGAAACATTCTGATAGATTATAGTCTTGCAAATAGGGAAAAGGTTTCTTTGAAATCAATACCTTCAACTTGAGCATAGCCTTTACAAACTAATCTTATTTATTTCTTATTACTTGTCCATATTCATTCAACTTGTTCCTAAAAATCCACATGGTTCCAATCCCATTTCTATATTTTGGCCTTGGAATAAGTTCTTGTATCTCATTCTTCTCAATTTGATTCAAATATTCTTCCATGGTGTCAACCCAATGCTTTCCTTTTATAGCTTCTGTAAATTTATTCGGCTCGTTTTTAGATATCAAAGAGGGATTTTCATGTTCTGGTTCACTTGCTAGTATTCTTCTATTATGACCTCATGTATATTTATCACCAAGAATTAAATTTTTTGAATGATTCTTTCGAACAAATCTAGATGGTGTCTTTGTATCCTGACATTTTGATTCTTCTTATTCATTTTCTTCTTCTTATTATTATTATTTACAACCTGGGTCCTTTGTTTGAACATGTGTTTTCACCTTATGATTCCCTACTTTATCCACTTTCACATTGGCACTCTCTATGATTTTTCCCAATGCTTTATTTTAACGTCAATATGCCTTGCTTCTTGATGAATAACCCAGAAATATACCTTCATCAGCTATGGAGTCAAATTTTCCCAAGTACTCATCATCTCTCTTTATGTATCACTTGCTTCCAAAAACTTTGAAGTATTTAGTTGTTGTTGGTCTACCCTTCCATAATTCATAAGGTTTTTTGTTGTTGTTGACTCTAATTTCCCTCTATTTAGAATCTAGACTGTGGTGTTGATTGCTTCTCTCCAAAACATGTCTGATAGATTATCTTCATTCAACATTGTTCTATCCATATCTTTTATGGTTCGATTCTTTCTTTCTACCGCTCCATTTTGTTGTGGAGTTCTTGCAGCTGAAAAATGTATCTTTATTCCATGAATCTCACAAAATTATTCAAATTCATTTGAGATAAACTCATCTCCTATGTCTAATATATAGCACTTGATTTTCAAATCAATTTCATTTTCAAACAAGGCTTTGAATGATTTGAACTTATCAAACTCTTTAGATTTTTCTTTTAGAAATGTAACCCATGTAATTCTACAGTAATCATCAATGAGCAACATGAAGTAATTTCTACCTTGTAGACTTTGTGTTCTTGTTGTCCCAAAAAGATATGTATGAATGAGATCCAATGGGTTCATTATTGAGTACTCCTTTGACTTGAAGCTTTATATTATTTTTTTCCCATGCTGATATTGCTTGCAAAGAGTGTTTGAAGGTTTAACGATCTTTGGAATATCTCCGACTACTTGTTTGATGTTGATTTTTACTATATTATCAAGTATGTTGTGAAGATCCTTCAGAAGTTTGGGATGATGAATTACAAATCCATGGAAACTCCCATGGTGACAAACCTGAATAAGTTGAGAGACTCTGCTTTTGATATGGTAGACCCATCCACGTACTGGAAATTAATTGGCTCATCGATGTAGTTGGTTAATGCAAGATACCAGATATATAAAATATGCAGAACAGGAACGAAATGCTAGAAATAACAGAATAACAGTAAAATATCCAGCATAATCTTCACAATACACAG